>CAUYON010053312.1:0-26460 GCA_963573935.1 Arctocebus calabarensis | reverse complement strand
TGGCAGGTTCAAACCCAGTCCCTACCAAAAAATGCAAAAAAAAAAAAAAAAAAAAAAAAGAAGTAGAGATGATCCATACCATAGTATATCCTGCCACCAATACTGTAGCCAAAATGTGTACACACGCACACACACAAACATTTCAAAAGAACTCAGGATGATAATGGCTGGACTCCTGTAATTTGCCTTGAAGGCTGTGAGAGAGCTGACCCAACTGTGTCGTCTGTACATATGGTGTCTTATAGCATGTAGGCTTTTTCCAAGAGGAGGAGGAAATATAAAATGTTTAGATTATGAACTATAAAACTATAAAAAGTGTCTCACTCATTATTGTTACACTACCCAATTTTTAAAATTCAGTTCAAAAAATAAAAACGAAGTCATGTTATTATAAGGCAAGCAAATGCTTCTCTCCTGTGAAAAGTCTGAACTGGTGATATTTTTCTCCCGTACTTTCAGAAAAGAGGCTATAAGAATACTTTGGTTGGGTTTAAGTGAGAGGCTGTGAATGAGGATTTTAGAATTGAGGAACTGAAAGCAAGATAATCTCAATGTTCAGAAAGCCTCACTAAGAGAAGCCAAACCACAACCAACCCACTTACCATGAACACACTCCTCTTTTAATAAATTTTACTTTAAATATAGAGTGAAAAAACAATAAAATAAAAACCCAAACAGGTTAAAACAAGTTAAACATCCACTCTACACAGATAAAACCTTCACACAGGTCACCTGAAGTAATCCTGAGCTACAACTGAATTGTACAGATTTTCAGTGAAGTCATCAAACACTCATGGAACACCAACAAAAGTCAGTTATTTACATACTCAGCAAGCCTTCTAAGAAATATGCCCTCCAAAGCATTAACCTTTGTTTTGTGCCATCTGAAGACTTGAACATTTTGTTTTTCAGGTAGTTAAATATTTTTCATGCTGTTTTCCATGTGGTAACACGTTGGTACTTTTTGTATGGGGTCTTACCTATCCTAAAGATTTGCCATTTTCTCAAGAGGAGCTTCATTCTGCTTCAGAAATTCTATATAAATTAAAATCTTTATCAAATACGAATGTGAATGGAGCTGGCACAGGGATGCAAAATATGCGGTTACCTCTCTGTGCATTTTCCTTCAAGGTATTAGTAACAGAAAGCTCAGTCTGTCCTGCTTAATAATCAGTAGTACAGGTTTGAATCCTCATAACCTTGGCAAGACCTTAATATTACAATTGCCTCTTGGGGCAAGTCTGTGTTACTGTGTTATGACAAAATTATTATCATGAGAGAAAACAAGTGTAGCTAGCCATCCTTAAAAATGCCTGAACCACAGCCTCTCAATATAGAAAGACTAAAACTACATACTGTTTATCGTACATCCAATCCCATCTCTGTCCCCTGAAATTCCCCTTTCTTTCATTCATTAGATGGGGATTAAAAAAAAGAAGACTTAAAGAGCACTTCACAGCAGCATTCGGCTTGCCTATGAAATACTCAGCATCTTAAATATTATACACAATTCTTTTTTAGTCACCTAGATACTGGCTTCAGAGTTTGTGGAAGTGGGGAGAAAATAACCCACTGAAAACTATTCTAAAAGTTGTCTCTGGGCAGAATAGCATGGATCTAAGTTAAAAATAGGAGGGTCAGTTTGTTGCTTTGTGATCTTTTCAAACTTTAGATCGTTTTTGTTCCCCTTCTACATAGAAACCTCGGTCATTGCTCCTGACTGGAGGTGGGCAGCGGCTCTGGGCCCTGCTCCTCAGGCTTCTCAGTAGCTGCTTTATTTTTTTTTTTTTTTTTTTTTTTTTTTTTGCAGTTTTTGGCTGGCGCTGGGTTTGAACCGGTCACCTCTGGCATATGGGGCTGGCGCCCTACCCCTTTGAGCCACAGGCGCTGCCCTTTTCTTTTTTTATTATTGTTGTTGTTTTTGGAGACAGAGTCTCACTTTGTCACCCTTGGTAGAGTACCATGGCGTCATAGCTCACTGCAACCTCCAACTCTTGGGCTCAAGCTGTCCTCTTGCCTCAGCCTCCCGAGTAGCTGAGACTACAGGCATCTACTACAACGCCTGGCTAATTTTTAGAGATGAGGTCTCGCTCTGGCTCAGACTGCTCTGGCACCTGTGAGGTCAGGCGATCCACCCGCCTCAGCCTCCCAGAGTGCTAGGATTACAGGCGTGAGCCACCGTGCTTGTACCCACTACCCCGGTGCACAGAGCTGGCTCTCTAACCACTCATTGAGCTCCAGGCACTCAGCCCAAGCACCTTTTCTTCTAGACAAGTCTAGCAAAAGTTCCAGGCACAATAGCGTTGCTGAGGTGGAAAGGCATGCCAGGCCAACCTGTCCCCTCCAACTCCAAGCTCTCCCTTCTCCTCAACTGCCTTGTCTGGAAAGACTGCCTTCTGCAGTTCTGCGGTTGCTACTGCTGGCTGAGAAGGAGTAGATACCACTTTCCCTCTGAAATCTCTTTTGAGATAAGTGCCTCATCCTCTCTGTTCCCCCTCCCACTTCCATATTTTAGCATAACCTCCTAGATTGTGTTTTTTATCCCTTGAAAGTGCCTTTAGAGTTACCATCCTGAAAATAAATCTAATCCCGTCCCTTGTCTCGCACTGGTTCTGCACAGCAAGTCGCCCGGGGTTCTTAGCAGCCTGGTTCCAAAGCTTACCTTTCCATCACCTGTCCCCTTCCTCCTGCTACCCATTCACCACAAACATGAACACCCAGCACTTTAGCCTCACTCTCTTAGTCTTCATTTCCCAATGCACTACAAACTTGTGTGCCCCTGTACATGATATGATGCTCCTCCTTCACAGAGTTCCCCCTTCCTTCCAGCCACCTTTCAGGAGACCCAGTGTCATCTCTGTTGTCCATAATGTCCCTCTCCTTCACTGGAACTGTTTTTCTTTGTATTCTCTTAACACTTTTTCATTCAAAGATTTCTTGCCTGTGAAAAGCAAGAAATTGAGTGGTAATTTCATGTGGGAATGTAAAATTGTGTGTGGTAATTTCATGTCTCTTGCTTGTTCGATAGTACACTCTTTGGGCTGGAAATAAACACAACTGGTATTTATTGAACCTGTAGGTGCTGGACATTATGTTGGCTATGTTTCAATTATACCTGTAACTCCAGTCCCCTAATAGCAGGTGGGCAGTATTTGTAGAGTTGTATGTTGTTTGAAGGTTTTAAACTGCTTTGAAATGCCTTTGGGAATCCTAACTTTGTAGTTCCCTATGGGGAGGAAAATGGCATGTATTAAATGCCCACTAGGTGTTTTATGTCATTTACATCATTTCATTCAATATTGGCTACAACACTGTGCGGTTGGTGGAATATCTCCCATTTTAGAGATGATAAAATGAAGCTAAGTGAGATGATCTAATTTCCTACATCTCTCACCTAGTAAACGGCAGAGCTGGGATTCATATGCAAGTGTGACTGAGGAATGAATGCCTCCTTACATTTAAAAGTACAGATGAAAGGTAAAGAATTACACATGGTTGGAGGTAGAAGGTAATAAATCTTTGCTAACTAGCTCAACTGATTTAAGCATTACTGTATGATGGTACAAGCATGTCCACCTGATGACCTTTACTTCCCTTCTCCAAGGTATATTAGTTGAATCATGTTGCTTATGTTTCCATTTTCCTGTGTTGGTGTACACTAAACTTGGGGAAGATTATTATTGGTAATGTACCTGTGTGAAATGTGAGTTAGTAAAACATGACTGTAGAAGAACAGACTCCTCTGAATTAGTAAAAAGCCTGAATTATAAGACTTTTTTAAAAAAAGAAATACAAGGATTGAGAGTAGGCTAGCAGTATTGCAGAGGACTTTAGGAAAGCTTTAAGTAATTAGCGTATCAATTATTTGTCAAGAAGAAAGGAGGACACAGTTTGAGAAGAGTAGAAAGCTAGTATTGACTAAGTGGCATAATTTATGAAATCCTTACATTACCCCTATAAGGTAGGTTATCAGAGATTTGTAAATTTGAGGCTCTAAGAGGTTAAATCACATCCTTAAATTACAAAACAAATAAGCAGCAGGATAGCATTCAAATACATGTTTTTCTGACTCCCCTAAGGCACACCCTTTCAGATATGCTGATAAGTAATTTCAATCGTATTTTTCTGTAATATTTGTTACTCCTTTAATTTTAGTACCAAACCTATTTTGTAAGTAGTACAAAGATTAATTCCAAAATGATTCTATAAATAGGTACCTGAAATCCAGATTCATAATTCTTGACTGTATATGTCAAATGAAAGTATATTGTAACCATTTAAACCACCATCAATCAGTTCTTTCTTTTTAATTATGCATAACTTTACACAGGTAATGTGGCTTATTTTTTCATTAAATAAATTTGCTTAAATGTACAATTTAAAGGTGATAATCACTGTCACATCTTTAAGTGATATTAATATTCTTCAATATGTCATTTAGTTTACATTTCCTTTATTTTTAAAAGTCAAATTTTTGATTCAGCTTCAGCCAAAAGGACATAACACAAAAATAAGTCTCATTTTTAATGTAAATAGTAAAATTTTCACTCATTTATATATAAACTCTGCAGAGCTAAGTGGTTAATTGTTTTTAATCAATCAACTTTTCTAACCCATCATAATATACATCTAAGGTGATAGCTCAGTTTCATATGGTTTTGTGGATAACAGTGAACTTGAATGAATCTAGGAAATTTATGTTGACATACAGATATTTTTCAGGAATATTTAGCATTTTATAGAGGAAGTGCTATTTCCCATCACTAGTACTAACCTGCTCTCAGGCCCATTCATTGAAAACATTGAACAATCCATTCATTACACAAGCCTGAGCTCTTAAAAGTAGAAAATTTTAACATTCTCCTTATAATTCAGTTATGGTTATGAAATATGAGAAATAATATTTTAAGATTTATTTTAAAACACTTTGGTAAAGAAAACACGTTTCTTCTTAGCCTATCATTAATCTGGCTTTACATATGGGCTGGTTCCACTTATCCTGAAGGCAGTTAATCATTAAACATTTTTAGTGGCAAAAACCTCTCCTTATAAAAAGATTTTTGTCTTCCTGTCATAAATTTCTCATTTTTCTTCCTGGATTTTTAAGCTAGAAAATGCTGTAAATATCTTAAGGTAGCCCTGCAATTTTTCTGCCACATGGAAATGATAACTGTCTAACATCATTTTTCCTTTCTTAGTGGCATATTGTTTAGTAGTTGATGACTTACTTTTCAGAGATGCAAATGCACACTGATTACTTTTCACATAGACACTAGATTGACCACCTGATTAGAATAACATTCATCCTACTAGCCAAAACCTAGGCTAACTGCAAGTGAAAAGAAGAAGCAATCCATAAATTAAAGAACATTAATATCTCCCTGGGCTTTCGCTTTGAATATATAAGTTCAATTTATTGATGAGGTACCATTTCCACATTAAAAAGACAGTGATGTGTCACCCGTTTCTTTAATGATTCATAATTTTCCCCTGTTTTTGGCTCTGTTAAGCCTGATTAGCAATTAATTAGTCCATGTAGGGAAGCAGGGAAACGGTGCATTTACGGTTATTATTTGGGGGTTAATTTTATTCATTGGCGTTCTTGACAAAGATCTGTATACGACAAGAATATTTTCCTATTTTACCCTTAATCTTCATAATTTAATCTTTGTAATTTCATTTGATGTAAAGTATAAATGAATGCAAAAACACTATTTATAGTTGGTTGTGAAAAGTCCTGGCAGAGGTAGAAAGAAAAAAATGATTTATATCAAGCAATACGATTCTTTGGTTCTCTACAATAGCACTTATACTTTAAATATTTTTATTTGAATACCCTTAATTGTGAAGCCTGCAATATTAACCAGAATTAAACTTTGAACTAAAGCCAATGTATAAATTTATCCAATTCTATTCATATTCACTTAGTCCAGTTTCTCATTTCACACAAAGGAAGCAGTGATTAAATATGCATATCTTGAATATTATAATTTGCATTTGAAACTGCAGAGTCTTCTGGGTGAATGAATCAATAGTGCAAATATTTTTCTAATTAGATGTTTAATGTTCTTTAATAGTATTTGTAAAGTCTAAAATTTTATGTAAAAGATTGTTTTTTTAAGAGAATCTGACAGAGATTTTTGTCCTGTTAAATTTAGCCTAAAGCTGCCTCCTTATGTATTTGAAGTTCAGCCTGAAGGTTTCTTTGTCCACAATGAACCGTGACCTAACTAGCTGTGTAAATAGGCTGTAGCCCTGCTCTTGTGCCAATCACAGAGTTTCGGCCAATCAGAGCCTGCCAACTGTTCAAACTGAGTTCAGATAAGGCAAGTGCCCAGCTGTAAGCAATTCAGCTGTTTCTGTAGCTCACTTCCGTTTTCTGTAAATCGCTTTCCTTTTTGTGTCCATAAGTTTTTTTGGACCACATGATAGCGCCAGTCTCCCTGCACCTCTTCTGGTTCCAGGGGCTACCTGATTTGTGAATCATTTTTTTCTCAGTTAAACTCTGTTAAATTTAATCTGTCTAAGGTTTTTCTTTTAACAGCCCCATGTTTCAAATGTGCCAAACATTTTAAGGATGCCAAACGTGAATTCTGCATAGCTCCAGCTTAGTACTACATTCACTGTGCTTGTTGGAACATTCAGGTCTAGTGGAATCAATATATTAATGAGCCTTCCTTGAGTGAAGATTTCCTGGTTTAGATAAATCTCTTATATGTGCATTGCTCCTTATTGCCTTATTGCCATTTTAATTGCTATCACTTCGATGTTCCCATCTCCTTAGGTCCTCTTTCTTTGCTGCTACCTTTGTGGAAGGTAGTGGAAAGGCAAAATATGAGGAAAGATTATGGATGCATAATGGTGCATAAAGATTATGGTGCATAGTGTGTGTATGGGGGAGGTGTTGTAGTTATTTCAAATATCTAGAGAAGAGTGTTGTAGAAACATTATATTTATTCTGTATAGAACCCCAAAGAATTTATACAACCAAGAACTAAGTTACTGTGAGGCACATTTTATAGCAATGAAACCACTAGAGAATTGACAACCCCAAATGCCCTGATTTGGACCAGTTGATTTAACAGGTACTGAGTGGAATATTGACAGGGCTGTGAAGTCCAATGGAAAGAATGTGTGACCTTGGAACCAGGCAGATCTGTATTCTGATTTTGACTCTACCTTTTAATAGTTGTGTGGCCATAGCAAGTCCCTGAGAGTGACAGAACCTTAGTTTCTTTATTTCTAAACTGGGAGACAATGTTTACTTTGAAGGTGATATAAGTGTTAAGACATGATGTGAGTAAAGCTCCTTAACATAGTGCTTGGCATGTGAAAGGTCTCTCTGTTATTATTGTATTCATTTTTTGAATGATCAAAGGTCACTCATAAAATGAAACAATGTGGAAACATTGTCCAACATAGTGAACTGAATTAGGTAATTTGTCTTTTCCCATTTACCTTGCTATTATGATCCTGTACTACTTTTAAAGATAAGTGGTTGATAATGCTCACATTATTCCCTTCTCTTGCCATTGGTAGTATTTCTCTATTAGTAATTCATGGAAAGGAAACAGGATTGAGACCTTGCTCTCCAGACTCCCACAGACATTTTTAAGTGAAAATGTAAGTTGTCACATGGCAATTTTTAATTATTATTTTATTTTTATGGCTATGTCAAACGCTACTCTTTGTTCCTTCCTCTGCTAATCTATCACTATTCGACCTGGTGCTGTAGTTCATTGAGATCTTAAAGGCATATTCCAAATATTTATTTCTACAATGCCTAGCAATTCATATACATATATGTGTGTGTGTGTGTGTGTGTGTGTATAGTATAACAAGCAATGGTAAATGTTTTTGTTGACTAAATGGACACAGGGGTTGAGCTGTTCAGCAATTTGATGTGTTTTCAGCTTATTGCAACTGAATTGACCATTTGTTCTAAATCAGTCAACATTAAGCTATTAAAGTAATTTTCATGTCTGTATCCTGGTAATTTTGGGAGGGAAAAGTAGGAAATTGAGGAGGATCATGATAAAATGCATTTTCTTTTAGTCTGCCTTTTTGAAGAGACTCTTAAAGGGTACAAGCCTCTTGGCTGAGAGATTCTAAAGTGATAAATGATAGTGCCAAGAGTGGTGATGGTGAGTCATAATGGTTTTTTCCATCAGAATTTTGGGGATCAAAGGGGAGTCCGAGAAAAGCTAAACCTTAGCTTCATTAAACACCAACAAAATTGTCGTTTGTTGTTATTTGGCTATCAGAAGTATTATGTCTAGAACATTATCTACTTTTGACCCTAACTTTGGGATAGTGGGTTTCTGATTTTACGTAATGTACTTCCTGGGCATTTTTACAAAATAGTTTTGACTCTTGAAGCTAGTATGTGAAGTGCAAGCATTAGTTTCAAAGTGCGCTCACCTGGGTGTGCTTCTTTTCCCTAAGATGCACACTGTGTGTTCAGGGCCAAGAATTAAAGATATTGATTTTTCATGATTGCAGTTAAAGATTTTCTTATTTCTGTTACTCACCCTAATTTATACTCTGGCTCCTTTTACTCATTTGTCGGCGTAGAAGATGCCTGGTAAAATCCTTCCTTATGTGTAATGACATTGCCAGAGATTTGGAATACTTTTGGTTAGAAAATAATTAGATGGTAAAACATTGCAAGAACTATCTGTGAATAAATAATGACTTAATACTCCTTGTGTTCACTTAGAACATACACAATACAGTTCTTCCAAAGAATCAGTTACTGTTTTGTTGCTTAATAGTTCAATAACCTTTTAATGCCTCTTCAAATGCAGAATACTTTTTTAAAAGAGTGTGGCCAAATAATCACAAAATCATCCATTTCTTTTTTTAGGGTGACATCGGAGAGACTCACATATGACATTTTCTCATTGTTTTCTACTTCTGTTTTAGAAGTTGAAAAATCTAGAAAGGAACGTACCTGTGGCTCAAAGGAGTAGGGCGCCGGCCCCATATGCCGGAGGTGGCGGGTTCAAACCCAGCCCCAGCCAAAGGAAAAAAAAAAAAAAAAAGAAAAATCTAGAAAAAAATTATTGCTAAAGACCTTGTGATGTTTCCTGTGTTAGAGTCCATTCTGATTTCAACACTGGATTAGATCCTTATACTATTGACTGCCATAATAACATGCATGGTGTATTTATGTAAAATTGATTTTATATCTAAAAAGGCAGTTCTCTTTTTATTTAGTATAATGCCATCCAGAGATAGATCACCCTGCTAGATAATATTAATCTTTACTGAGCACTTACTATTTGCCAAACATTGTTCTAAGTATCTTATATGCCTTAATTCACTTGTCACAACATAACAATGAAGTAAATAGTGTTTTTTATTTCACTTTATAGGGGCCTAAATTGAGGCACAGGGAATTTAAGTAACTTTCCAAAGATTACAAAGCTAGTTAAGTGGATCTAACCCAGGTAATTTGACTCATGGGTACATTCCCTTAACCATTATGTGATACTTCTAGACCTTAAGATTCTAAAGTGCTTCCTGCTTTTTTACTACTTGACTATTTCACTTTCCATGGCCCTTCATTCACAAGGAAAGCATAGAAAAGGAAAAAAATAGAAGTTCCTGAGTTTTACCTGTTTATTCCAGATTCTCATTCCATTGTATCTGCCTCTATATGAACTATCTGAGGTAAGAACTATTATTATATTTCTAATCATAGTAATTGCTTCATGTTCTGAGGCATACAGCACGCAAAATTATTTTTAAACATATTGATTTTCTACATTTACAAATGCTAAAGTAGTCATTGAAATATAGACTTATAGATTTCTTTTCTGAATGTATTTATCTTTGTTCATTCTTTATGAGATTTTTGTTTCTAGTCCTTATCTTAAACATTGTTATCGTTATTAAATTTTAAGCCTTTTTGATTTTGTGAAGGCAAAAAGTGGAAACCTAATAAACACACGTATATGTAAAAATAAAAAAAAATTAAAAAGAAATATAGACTTAAAGCAAAAAATGTTTGGTTTGCGTGGTTTCTCAATTCTGAGATTAGGTAATGATATGAGTAAAAATCTTGCCTAGATTTTATCTTTCTTTTCCATTCAGCAGTGAGGTACAGTGATAATTTTCATTCACAATGATGTTCCCTAGAATGTACCTACGGAAGCAGGAATGTGGATAATTATGTTTTAGGTACAGATACCTCAGTATGTGTGGTTCCAGGGACACATCGTATGATATTTGCATATAACTTCTGCATGTCTTCTCATATACTTTAAATCATCGTAGATTACTTATAATGCCTAATAATGTGAAATGCTATGTATAGTTGTTATACTGTGTTGTTTAGGGTGTAATGACATGGAAAACATCCTTATGTGTTTAGTGTGTTTAGTGTAGATGAAACCATCATTTTCTTTTTGATATTTTCTTTTTTTTTTTACTTTTTAATAAGGATTTTTAATTTTTTTCTTGCTGATTTTGTTGTCTTTTTGATATTTTCTATCCACAGTTGGTTGAGTCCATGTATAAAGAACACACGATGAGGAGGGCCAAATTTATTTTTACCAACATGAGTTTAAACAGTAATACCAATAACCAAAAACAGGTAGTGTAGTCAAGAAAAGATTAAAGTAAAAATTAACTATAGCATACTATAGTTCTTGTCAAACAGTCATTCTATTTAATCAATTTGGTTTTTGAACAATATGTATGTGTTGGTATATTTGCTGTAAGAATTTTACAGATGAGTCACAGAGCAGATCAGTGATCATTTTTTTTGGCATGGTTGTTACGATTTTTCATTCAGATTTTTTAGTATTAAATGAGTTCAAAATGTGTATTACCAATTCATGAAAGCCCTTAGACTGTCAAATATATAGTCCATTTAATATTCTAAACCTGAAATGTTAATTTATTTTAATTAAAATTTAACAAGTTGACATAAAATGGACATCAGGGTTTTCTTTTAATTCATTTCAATTCATCCAAACATCTTTTAAAATTTTATAGTATGCTAGGCACTGAATGTTTCAAAAACCATTAGGAATGGTTCCTGTGCCTCTAAGCTTTTTCAAATGGCTAATTGGTCAAATTTGCTAAAATTTTTTTCTAAGAAACATGCCTCTTGGGCAGCGCCTGTGGCTCAGTGAGTAGGGTGCCAGCACCATGTGCTGATGGTGGTGGGTTCAAACCCATCCCTAGCCAAACTGCAACAAAAAAACAGCTGGGCATTGTGGTAGGTGCCTGTAGTCCCAGCTACTCAGGAGGCTGAGGCAAGAGAATTGCCTAAGCCCAAGAGTTGAAGGTTGCTGTGAGCAGTGATGCCACGACACTTTACTGAAGGGGAACAAAGTGAGACTCTGTCTCTTAAAAAAAAAAAAAAGAAAAGAAGAGAAAGAAACATGCCTCTTGAATTATTAAGTGACTATATTATTCTTTTGGATATATTCATATCTAGTTCATCGAAATTATATTGAGTGCAATGCTTTTAGTAGGTGTTTACAGTTTCTGTGAGGTTTCAGTTGACTGGTCTACTGTCGTCTTCATAAAAGTACTTTAAGGAATATTTGTTTCCACTCAACTCCTTGCTAGTACAGCAAGAGGGAGGTGGGGGTACAAATGGGGACTGTTTAATGAGGGAATGATGGAAAGTTAACATACTGGCATGGGCTTCTAATCCAAAAGAACACTCTGAGGGCCAGAGTGAAGGAGGAGGTTAAATAGGAGTAGAGTCTGAAATCCCAAAGCTCAGAGCTCTAAATCCCCATAGTTTTCTTTTGCTCTTCTAATCCATCAAAAATGACTTTGGGGGGCACTTTTAAAATAATTGAAAAAAAGAATTGTGACAGCACTTACAGATTCTGCCAATTGACCCTCTACTAAATTGACCCTTTGGCAAATAGGCTTCTCTTTGACTAGATCCCAAGTCTCTGCTATTAGAAGGAGTCCATTGCTCCTTCTAGTCCATTGCTAGACGGAAGATACAGTATTATCCGTAGAAAGTTTTGGGCCAGAAATTGCCTTAATTAAATCTGAATCTCAAAACAACCCCTTGAGGAGCCAAGGTTTATCCTTATTATCCCTAAGTAATACTGGACAGTTCAGAGAGGCTGAGTTACTTGCCCTTGCCCAAAAGATAGTTAAAATGGAGGAATCAAGATTTGACTCAATGGGAGAAACTATTCTCAGGCTATATATCTATGAAAGGGCTAATAACCAGAATCTACAAAAAACAGAAGCAAATGAGCAACAACAAAAAATCAAACAACCCCATTAAAACATGGGTAAAAGGTATGAACTGAAGCTTTTGAAAAGAAAGTAGACAAGTGCCAATAAACATATGAAAAAAATGCTTAATATCAGTAATCATCAGGGAAATGCAGGTTAAAACCACAATAAGATATCACCTTACCCCTGTTAGAATGCCTTTTATTAAAAAATCCAAAACTGTGGATGCTAGCATGGATTCAGACAGAAAGGATGCTTATATACTGTTGGTGGAACTGCAGATCAATACAACTTCTATGGAAAACAATGTGGAGACTTCTCAAAGAACTCAAAGTAGACCTATCATTTGATCCAGCAATCCCACTACTGGGTGTCTACCCAAAGGAAAAGAAGTCTTTCTATCAGAAAGACACCAGGATAGGTGGAGGGAGAGTAATTGGTGGGACCACACCTATGGTGCATCTTACAAGGGTACATGTGAAATTTACTAGGTGTAGAATATAAAGGTCTTAACACAATAACTAAGAAAATGCCGTGAAGGCTATGTTAACCAGTTTAATGAAAACATTTCAAATTGTATATAAAACCAGCACATTGTACCCCATGATTGCATTAATATACACAGGTATGATTTAATAAAAAAAAAAAAAAAGACACCCGCACTTGAATGTTTATTGGAGCACAATCCACATTTGCAAAGATGTGGAATCAACTCAAGTGCACATCAATTCATGGGTGGGCTAATAAAATGTGGTATATGTATGCTAGAGAGTACTACTCAGCCATAAAGAAGGATAAATTAATACCTTCTGAAGGGTGAATTAATGCCTTTTGCAACAATTTTGATGGAACTGAGACCGTTCTCCTAAGTGCAGTATTTAAATAATGGAAAAAGAAATATCACTTGTACTCATTATCAAATTGGAACTAATGGATGAGCACACATTGACACATCAGTGGAAATCAAGCGGGGGGGGGGGTCAAGGGAAGAGGAGCAGTGCAAAAACCTATCTTGTGGGTACAGTGAACACTTTTGGGGTGATAATCATATAGCTGTGACTTAAGCATTGCAAAGAGGTTCATGTGGCCAAAAACATTTGCATCCCTGTAATATTTTGAAATAAATAACCAAAGATTTGACTCAGGTATTCTGGTTGTAAGGCTAGTCAGCATATTTTTATTAAATCATTCTGAAGTTACCTACTTTGTATAAATTTTTTTTTAGATGTTTGAGGGCTGTTAGAGATGGGGATGGGAGATGAAGGAATACTAAAGTTTTGGTGGCGCCTGTAGTACAGTGGTTAAGGTGCTGGCCACATGCACCAGGAGTGGCAGGTTCGAACCTGGTCCAGGCCAGCTAAACAGCAATGACAACTGCAACGACAACAAATATAAAAATTACTAAAGTTTGCTCAATTATGAAACATTTATATATACTTTTTTCATGTGTAGGAAGTCAACTTTATAAGAAAATTTCAACACTTTATTATATATACAAATTAACTGTATACTATTAGTTTAAAAATTATTGTGAGAGCATTTGTTAGTTTTATATGTGACAGTATTAGATAAAGTTCTTATCTTTTGATTTTTCTAGCTCACAGTCCTATTCTGGGTCTCCTTTCAAGTTTTTAAACTTAGTTGGACTATCAAATTTCCTGTTTTCAACTCTTAGTTGTCCTAAGACAAAAAGAGATAACCCTAGGTTCTGTTGGTTCTTATATTAAAGAGAAATTTTTAATTTCCATTAATATATTCAAAATACATTCACTTCAAATATACCTATACAGTACAGCTAAATACATTAACTTCTGTATTTTATTCTCTATTTTAGGACTTTACTTTTCAGAAATATCCAGAAAACTTTTTTAAGCATTATGAATATAATATTTCTCAACCCATCTTAGAATATTTACTATTTACTATTTTTGTTATTGGGTATGGCTTGTAAAATGGTTTAATTGCACTTCAAGACTATTGCATTTTATTGATTTTATTTTTTGAAAGCTGCTTTATGTTTTATAGTACTTAATGGAGGATAAGTCACCTGTCACGTATGATATTGTATGTATATTAGATTTAAATGTTTAGTGCTTACTTTTGACAACCAAGTAAAGAAGATCTATATACTAGCTCTAGATTTATTTTTAAAATTGAAAAATTGCACTTTTAAAATTATTTTAGGTGGCTTCAATTTGTGTCATAGTATACCAGCACTAATATATTACTGGTCTCATCCTATGTGGTATATGAAAATATTAGGTACTACAGTATTGGTAAAATTCTAGTTGCCTCTATGTTTTTATTCATTTTAACCCATAGTTAAGTCTTTCTATTGGTTCTAGATATTTCCTTTGAATCACAATGGAAATTTCTAATAACATTGTATAGAAATATATATAGAAACTTACAAAAATATAAATAACTTCATTCATTTTTTAAACAGTTAAAGGAAATGAAGTAGAATGTGCAAAATAATGACATGCAGAATAAAAACTACCCAAATCTTATTTTCCTTACCTACCTTAGCTTGTTCTATTATGCACTTCATGTAAACATACTCTGAAAATAAATGGCATTAGTTGAAAAACAGGCAAACAAACAAAAAAATAAGTTTTTTTTAAATTGGTTGGGATTCATTGAGCGTACAAAGAATTAGGTTACACTTGATTCCATTTGTTAGGTAAAGTCTCTCTTATAATTGTGTCCTGGCCCCCCCCCCAAAAAAAAGTTTTAACCAAATAGCAGGCACATAGAGTACTTCCTTCTTATTCACAGGGGATAAATTTCAAGACGTCCACTGGATTCTTAGAACTGTGAATAGCACCAAACCCTATATATACTATGTTTCTTCATTTTGGTAATTCAGACAGTTACTACATTATTAATGGGTAGGTAGCATAAACAGTGTGAACACAGGAGAAAAAGGGATGATTTATGTCCCCAGGGGGACAGAGTGAACAGTGAGAGATTTCGTTATTGTTACTCAGACTGGCACATCATTTAATATTTTTGGACTGTGGCTGGTCACAGAAAATGAAACTGTAGAGTCAGGGGGCTACTATAACACAATCTTTGGTTTTTAGACATATCTCAGATACATTCGAATTGAACATTGAAATGCTGAGTATTTTATAGCAGCTATCATTTGTTTAAATCTAGGCTTCCTTTTTTGAAATTATGAATCTGATTTGCATTACATTTTTAATTTCTTAATTTTTTATTTTATTAATATTCTTTCTGTTGTTTATAATTTTTTTGAGATAATTAGAAATTTATGTCTTTTCCTTAGATTTTCTCTGAAATGTTGGTATAGTGTGATAGTTTTTCTTCATTTAATCAATTAGAGAAACTGTAGTCTAACTAAATTCCTGATTGAACATTTTTCATCCAAATTACAACTGAGAGTTGAGGTTTTAGCTTTGGCATTGCAAATCCAAATATTCCTAACTCTATTGTAATACTCTTCAAATTAGGATTGGGTTTAGTATGTAGCGTATGAGAGCAAGGGCTATGTAACTTTCTGGTTTATAAATAATATGATCATATTGAAAAAGGAATGCTTTGTTATATATTCATTTATTGAGTATACATTTTTACTGAGTATTGTACAAACAGATATAGGGAAATATAAGTATGGCTTAATCTCTGTCCTCATGAAGATGGGGAGACAGATGTAAAATCAATATTCATTTTAATCATCCTGAGTGCTTAAAGGAAACATTCAGGAAATTAGAGGTAACTTGCTTAGTAGTACAGGGAAGGTTTCCCTAAGGAAGGTTTGAGCTAACTCTTTAATGAAAGATAATGATTAGATTAGCAACAAGCATAGGAAGAACATTTTCAATATGGGCAAATGAGAGCCTACTGTTCCCAAAATATATGAGCAAAATCTAAGATGGAAAATGATCAGAGGTAAGAACTCAAGTTATTTAAATATTGTGCACTTTCAAACGACTTGTAAATGACAACATAACAGCAGTTTTATTTAGAACTTTGATGAAAATTAACCTCAGTGACTCTATGGATATTTTTTGATTAAAGCTTTGGGCATACATTGGTTCAGTACTTCAAATGGAGTATTGGGAAGGAAATATGCCTGCCAGCCAAGTGTCAATGGCTATTTTGATTAAGAACAGAATGTTGAAAAACAAATACTGAACAAAAACGAATCTATTAACATGTAATGTGTGCATGTTGAGTAGAGGAGGAAGAGTTCAACACATGGAAGATGGTTATAGGGAGCCACTGTGATACCTAATTCTCCATGTTATTTAATGAGCAGACTAGCCATGATTTGGTATCTGACCTGTTGACCCTAGTAACTCATAATTAAAGGGTTTACTAGGCAATTTTCACCCAACAACAACTTTCAATGTATCTATTCTAGGTAACTATATGCTTGGGCCCTCTGGGTGATAAAAGGTGTTTTATTAGCTGCTTTCAGACACCTCAGTTCTCACGAGGTTAAATAAGTTATATGACTGCTAAATGAGTTAGCAGAAGATTTAAAAATAGAAATCAAGTTTTCTTTTTCTATTTCTAGTTTTCTCTTATTGTGGTAACACTGTCTTTACAGTTTGCATGGTTTCTTCCAGAAGCACCGATCTTAATTAGATTTGTATACTTCAAAAGAGTTGAATATTTATTTGTTCTGATATTAAAAACATTGTTGGAGGAGGAACACAGCAAGCTTTCTGATAATTCATAGTTGCCTATATCTACTCATTTGCTTTTTCAGCAAGTATTTATTAAGTAACTCTGGTGTGTGGTGTTGAGTGACATCCTCAAAAAACAGAAAACATGCTCTATGCACTTGAGGAGTTTTCCAGTGAAATGAAAGGTCTGCATATTCTTACCAGGCACTGAGCTAGAAACAGCAAGTATCTTTTTAAATTCAGGCTTATTTTGGTTGGGTTTGGTTTGATTTGGTTTTTAAATTAGGGAGAGATGGAAAATACTTGCGTTAGTATTTATTTCATTTCTTATGTGTTCCGCATATGTAACGTGAATACTTTTTGAGTGTATGCTGGTGTACATTACTAACATTTTTACAGGAAAGAGTGAATAAATACACTTAGGAATAACAGTTATTATGCTAATTTTATTATGTATTTGGAAGATTTCTCCCATTAGAATAACCAAATTTGTCTTTTAAAAGGCTGTCAAAACATGATGTAGAAAGGAATTCTGAATCAGGGTAGCCACAACACCTGGGTTCTGTTGCTTCCAGTGATATAGCTGAATGACTTTCAGCAGCACAGTCACCCCGCGTGGACCATGTTTTCTGTGTTCTGTTCTTATCTGCCCTATATATCACACACAGTTGTTATGAAGATTATATGACATACTATATATCAAACTGGCTGTAAGTAGAGTATTGGGAAGGAAATATGTCAACACTAGAAAAAGAAATGCCTGTCATATAGTTCACGTATGTGAAAATGCTTATAAGTTATAACTTGCTGTATAATGTAAAGTTCACCTATTTTATTAAAGCTAAGCTATAAGTATTTTTATCCAGTAAAGGGAGTTAACCATGTGATTGTTAGAAAAACCAGATCTAAATTTGTCCTTCTGTTAAAATAATTTATTATTGTATCAAAGTAAATGTTTAGAGCAGAGCATATACATTTAAGAATTCTTTTTTGTTGATGTAACAATGATGAAACACTTATTGAATACACAGATATTTAATAGTTATAGTAGGTAGAATGACAAAACTCATTTGATTCCCTCTAAGTACGCTTAAAGTTCGTATTCTATTCATTGAATTGGACAAAATGAGTCATGGTGGACATTAGTCTTTATGCTATATATTGGACTGTTTCAGGCTTAATTCCGACTGAACACAGTGGTGAAAAGGGAGCAAATTGATAACCATGAGTGAAAATTTTGGAACTTGGTTGACTCTTCCACATGGAGTGGCCATAGATAATATCAAGGTACAAATAGAAACAGTGAGCTGGCATTTTATCTGAGCCATTGACAATATCCAAGGAATCTGCTCTGGTCATGAGAACACAGGTATACGACCTTTTGTGGTTCTCAACGTTCCTAATGCAGTGATGTATTGTCATTGTTATAAAGGGGTCACCACCCACAGGTTGAGAATTGCTATAGGCAGACCTTTGGCAGAATTATGTTTCCAGGTGGTTGAGTTGGTTTGGAGTAAAAACCTTTGCCACGCTTTGAGATTCACCATTCAGGGTATAGTATTCAATACCTAGGGGGAAAGCTTAGCATGATGCCAAGTTAGCTAGTGTTCAGGATAGTCCAAGCAGGGGATGTTTACCTGGACTCAGTCAAGACTTAGGACAGTAAAGCTAACTCTAGACACCACTTATAGGCAGTAGAGGGGATCTTAAATATGTTGGCTTCCCTGGTCCCAACTGAGCCTGCAGATTGGAGGTGTCAGTGCCATTCATGAACTTGATGGAATATACTAACAATGGAGCATGCAGCTGAAATGTGACATGTATGTCCACTTCTCTCAGCTTCTGTTGACTGATGTG
This sequence comes from Arctocebus calabarensis, assembly GCA_963573935.1. Taxonomy (NCBI): domain Eukaryota; kingdom Metazoa; phylum Chordata; class Mammalia; order Primates; family Lorisidae; genus Arctocebus; species Arctocebus calabarensis. The sequence continues at coordinate 7,723 of CAUYON010053312.1, read as the reverse complement.
GGAATTGATTGATATAACCAAGAAAAACTTGAAAAATACCTCTAAAGAAAATGAAACCCTGTGCGGCACCTGTGGCTCAAAGGAGTAGAGCGCCAGCCCCATATACTGGAGGTGGCGGCTTCAAACTCGGCCTCAGCCAAAAACTGCAAAAGAAAAAAAAAATGAAACCCTGTATTAGAAACCAAAGAGCCTTAGGTCACATATGTTTTCATCTCATGTTCCAATTGAAAGTTGGAATTTTTAAAGAGTTAGGAGGAAGATAAAGACTGTGACTTGATGACTTTGTACCTAAATTTCTTAAATTTTCCCCTTCGTTTCCCCTTCCCCTCCCCCTTTTCCTCCCCTTCACCCCCTTTTTTTTTCACACAATCTCACTCTGTTGCTCTAGGCTACAGTGCCCTGGCATCAGCCTAGCTCACAACAATCTAGAATTCTTGAGCTCAAGTGATCCCCCTGCATCAGTCTCTCAAGTAGCTGGGACAACAGGCACCTACCACAATGCCCAGTTAGTTTTCTTTTTCTATTTTTATTTATTTATTTTTTATTTTTATTTTTTGCAGTTCCTGGCTGGGGCTGGGTTTGAACCCACCACCTCCGGCATATGGGGCCGGTGCCCTACTTCTTTGAGCCACAGGCGCCGCCCCCCTTTTTTTCTATTTTTAGTAGAGACGAGTTCTCACTCTTGCTAAGGCTGGTCTTGAACGCCTAACCTCAAGCAATCCGTCTGCTTCGGCCTCCCAGAATGTTAAGATTACAGGCATGAGCTCCCACACCTGGCCAAACTTTTAAAAATTTAAAATCTGTTATTAAGTAAAGTGATATGGTGTCAATCCTGTTCCCTTATAACAATAATAACCAGTTACACAACACAATGAAAATGATCACATTCATAATAGTAACAAAGTCCAAGTTGATTTGAATAAACTTAATAGGAGATATATATAACCTACATAAATAAATCCATGGCACTTTGAAAGCTATAGAAAAAAACTAGAAAAAATAGAGTAATTGTTTGATTCTAGATGATCTAAATAAAGACCATAATATATAAAAGTTCTTTTTAAAATGTATATATTTAACATAATTATAGGAAAATAAAAAAGTCATTTTCATTGAATTTGTTGAATTTAATCAGATTATTTTATATATGGAAAGGAAAACTGGAAAGAATATAAAATGCTATTTTGAGAACTAGAGGCAAAATTCTGATGGTGGAGAACTAACCCCATAATAAGGTATAGCATGTCGGGCACAATGGCTCACGCCTGTAATCCTAGCACTGTGGGAGGCTGAGGCAAGTGGATTGCTTGAGCTCAGGAGCAAGACCAGCCTGTGCAAGACTGAGACCCCATCTCTACTAAAAGTAGAAAAAATAACTAGCTTGGTGTTGTGGCAGATACCTGTAGTGCAAGCTGTTAGGGAGGTTGAGGCCAGAGGACTGCTCAAACTCCAGAGCTTGAAGTTGCTGTGAGCTATGATGATGTTGAGGGACTCTACCCAAGGTCATCGAGTGAGAGTTTATCTCGAAAACAAAAAAAAGATAAAACATTAAAATTTTAAAAAGAGATATTATAATGGCATGTATATTTGTGTAAATAAATGAGAGTAAAAAGAAATTCAATAGATTATATTTTTGAATATATATTTAGAATAAATATATAACATTTACTTATGATAAATATAAACTAAGTCTTCATAAGGATATAAAATACTGAGGAAGAGACAGGGATTCCAATACCATTCATTGCCTATAAATCTGGAAAAAAAATTGGTACACAGCTCATATTGCACACCAAAATCATAGATTAAAAGTAAATACTAAAGTGAAAACTTTGTAAGTTTTGTAGTAATTCAAGTCACAAAAGAAACTATATATAAGTTGAAATAAATAAACGCTAAACTGTATGGAAAAATATAAAAAAAAACCTGAAAAATATTTGCAAGTTTATTACACAAGGGATTAATGTTATTATCTATGCAGTGCATACAGCTCATTGGAAACATTTAGGTTTGAACAGATCAATGTGCAGGAAAATAGACAATACACATAAGTGAAAATAAAATCAGTAAAATAGGGACAACTTTAACATACCAATTGAGAAATGCAAATTTTGAAAATGAGGTATCATTTTCTTTCTATTCAATTGGAAATAATAAAAGTGACATTACCTAATACCATGAAATTTGCACATTACTGTGTTGTGCTGGTAGTATTAAATCGATCTGAAAAGGAATTTGACAGAATATACAAAATACTTACACCCATCGACCCCAGTGATACAGTACTTTAGAGAATTTATCCTAAGGAAATTATCCAAGAGAAGGAAAATGTGTTTCTTTGCAGGGTTGTTTATAGTAATAGAAAATAAGGGTGGCAGAAACCTTAATTCCAAGAAGAGAGAAAGACTTAAATTATTGGCCACACACTCAGGAGAGTAAGTAAGCATTAAAGTGACTCACACGCATGCATATGCTGTGTAGAGAGTGAAAATATCCTTCTGATACAATGGTTAGGAGAAATTCCACATGGTAAGATATATGCTTTCAACTATGTACAATGTAAGCCTGTAATCAGATGACAATGTAAACTCTAGTTCTGTTTGTATTCTCCCCAGACATTCTGGGGAGAAATAGAAAAACTGAGAGTGGCATAGACTTCTAAGAATGATGATGGGAATACTAAAGTATGCTGCTAATTAATAACAGTATTAACTTTTATTGATCATGTTTTATGAACCAGGAATCACTTTAAGTGTTTTGCATGTATTTTCTCTTTGTGAAATATTTGAGTGTTGAAAAAGGAGGTTAAGGCAGGGCATATTCGCCTCCAAATCATTGAGGGGCTGTGATAGGATAGCACAATTAGAATAGTTTTCTTTTATTGATTTTGGGGGTTAAAAAATCTATTATTGACAACATTTAAATCATTGGGAAACAGATCTTGACTTAATCCTAATGAAACAAAACAGCAACATAATGTGTTTCTCCCTCTGCAGTTCTCCACCTTGGGAAACTGAAACCATCATACATCCAGATGCCTAAGCTGGAAGCCTGCCCTTCATTCTTGCTTCTTTCTTTACACTTCCTCATTCTCACCTTCCAATTTGTTACTATGTTCTATTGACTGCAGCTGCTAAAATATTTTTGCAACTCATTTGCCCTTCCCCATTCCCACTGTCACTTTTCCTGCTTAGGCCACCATCCTCTTCGCCTAGATACAATAACAGCCTCCTGACTGGTCTCTTTGTTCCATTCTTGCCTCACTTTCTTCCTCTCGCTACATACATCTAAACATATCACTTCCCAGTTTGCAAATCCTCCGTGATTTCACTTTGCTGGGTAAAGTCCAAGCCCTTTCATGGGGCATTTAAGGGTCTTCATGCTGTAGCCTATATTTATCTCCCCAGCATCTGCTCCCCAGCAAACAAATTCATTCTCTGTCTTCTTCTCCCTGCCCCTCCCTGTCACTCTTTCAGTTACACAGACACAAGTATACGCAAAAAGACACCCCCACGCACCCACAGCTATGCTCAACCTCTTTCTTTTCCATTCCTCTATTCTCTCCTATCACTGAGTCTTCCCTGGTGCTATGCCTTCCACCTGGAACATTCTTATTTATGACCCAATATTGCCTGAGCTTTTTCTTATGCTCTTTAATTCCTATGTATCCTTCAGGTTTCATATTAGACTTCCCTTCTTTGGGGAAGACTTTTTAGATATCTGGGTTGTGTCCTCTAGTGTGTTCCCCTACCACTCTATGCCATTTTCTTTATTTTTATATTGCTAAAAATAGGAACCACCTGACTAGAACCCTGTTGTCTACTTGGTTTATTACCATATCCATGGGGGTTAGCCGAGTGTCTGGCACACAGTAAATGCTTGATATGTTTTCATTGAATGAATCTGTATGGTTTTGACCTATAGTGAGTAAACTCCTAGACAGTTTATTTATAACCTCAAATATGAGCACCGTCTTCCTGGTCCTCATATCATTAATACCAAGCACAATAATATAAATGAATTAATAACTCAGTATTTGAATGAATTAATCATTGTAATAGTGACACTTCATTGGGATTAATGAGCATTCCCTTTCTAATTTCCTTGATGGCATAGCCTATCTTATTTGTCTCTGTTTTACCTATAGTGCCTAACATAGTGATTTACATACTTGGGTCATTATGAAAGTTTTGAGATACACATGAGTCAAGAAATGTAAAATCTGTACAGATGGAAACAAATGAAGCCTTCTTAGTGACAGCAATAAGCCAAGCAAGTTGAAACTTGCATGGGTCAGTCAGAAAGGGCTCTGTCCTGACTGTGTTTCTTGGAAGTGAAATAATGGATCATAACATAGTCTGTCTCAAAACTTTCATAGTGACCTATGTATAGTAGATGGTCATTGAATAATTACCTTGAATTCCCAAGACTGAACACAACCACAAGATTTCCTGCTATTGCTAGTATTAATTAGGAGATCTTGACCATATATTGAGTTTGGATTTTAGTTGGATTTCTATGTATATTTCTGTATCTGAGCCTGTATGCATGACTGTACCAACATACATTATGTAAAAGGCATAAAATGATTTCGTATTCATTTGTACTAATTAGTGAGCATTAAAGCAATGCCATCATCCTACAACCAAAGTTCTCTTCTCATTGTTAATTTGTTGATTTGTTTTACTGTGACTACTTTTTCTTTGATCTTGCCAGGGAATCCTGAGCTGTAATCTTTTAAGGCAAAGTCTAAGTCTTGTCCAAATCATTCACTGTGTAATCGATGAGGGAGGTGTTAGGACTTGAGGGAAAAAAATTAAAGGAAATATATATGAGAAACCCTTCATTGGGATTTTTTTTCTTTTCTGCCTCAGTATTATATAATACATATTCCTGTTTATAAATGTCTGTTAATAAGTAAAACATACTAATGAAGGAGGTGGAAGTGAAGTTTATAAAGATGTATCCTGAGGCCTGTTTTAACAAATTGAACATGTTATGTATTTGAATAAACCTCCTCTTAATGCTTGAGATTGAAAAGGTACAAATCTTTCTTGGTTGAAGCAGGAGAGGTTATACATGCTTTATGATGAAGGAAATGCTTTCTTTTCGGTCATCATTATTCTTTTTTATTTTCTACCTTTTTTCTAGTATTTTGTATCTCTCCTTTATTATTATCTTTTTTCCCTCAACCCCCAATATGTAATATGAAAAACAGAGACATACATGGATTCCTCTTCATGCTTAGAATAGTACCTTTCTTTCTTTCTTTCTTTCTTTTTTGAGGCAGAGCCTCACTGTGTCATCCTGGGTAGAGCACTGCAACATCATAGCTCACAGCAACCTCAAGCAACTGGGCTCAGGCAATCCTCTTGCCTCAACCTCCTGAGTAGCTGGGACTACAGACCCCTGCCACAATGCTGAGCTATTTTTAGAAATGGGGTCTCGCTCTGGTTCAGGCTGGTCTCCAACTCCTGAGCTCAAGAAATCCACCTGCTCAGCCTTCCAGCATTTAGAGGTATGAGCCACCACGCCTGGCCTGAATAATGCCTTTTCCTCCTAGAAACTCTTGTTATATTCCTGCCTAGATTGATCTGCATAACAATACTAATAATTGTCAGCAACATGTCACAACTTTTGAAATAACATAAAAAATCTTCAGGTTTTTAATTTTTGCAAGATTCCTTATTTTTCCCAAAGGCACACATCATTTAGCAGTCTTTTTTGAAAATGCTGTGCCTTTAATTGTACTAGTTGGAAATGTCAGAATAGCATATTAACCTACTGAGCTCCAGATGTCTGATTTTTTAAAATTTTGTCTTGTTTTGTTCAAAGGAATGTGGAATAAGCAACAGAGCCTTCAAACTGATGTCAGATTTGGGTAGTATAAATTGTTGTACTTAATATCAAGTAAACATGCACCTAAGAATTCATATGAGTTGTACTTTTTATTCTTTGCTATATAAAACCCTCCCTGAATATATTTGATAAGTTGAAAGGCTCATTCATTTTATGAGTAAGTTTATAATGACATTACTGATAATATTAACCATTGAAGATGATTAATATCTATAGTCTCCTTTGGGTAGTGGAAGAAAGAACTGAAGCCTTTTGGAGGTGTGTGCATGCATGTGTGTGTTGGATTATATTAGTTTTTTTCTGGGAGAAGTAGACGGCATGTTAAAATAATCATGGAATGTAGACCATGAAGAAAGATTGTTTCTAAAATAATTATTTTGGAGAAAGAAGAATATGTGTTCCCTTATGTTCAGATTCACTACTGAGTTTTTTAGAGGGAAGAATGTTACCAGCAGAAATAGACAGTTGGTAATCTATAAAAGTAACACCATGATATTGGGTGATGTTATACTACTGTTTCCATTGATAGAACCTCTAACATGATATGTAGCACTTATAGGTCAGAACATTGTTTTTACTTTTATTAAAAGTCTATGAAGACTATATTTTCAAGTACTGGCTCAATATTCTTGTAAAGTTGTTCTTTCGACTTACGCTAGGGCTTTGGGTAAGCAGTATTTTGTGATATTCATTGTATACTATTTGAGAACTAAAATTTGTTCTTATGCAACAAAGATTTTCTGTATCACAGAAATCTTGAATAATGCCTATGAATTCATCACTGCTGTAGAAAATAAACATAAATGTTTGAATTCGTTAGGTAAAATAAGTTCATTGAAATGAAACCAAAAAGCATCCACTTTCATGTATTCTGAGAATTTACAGATACTCATCTAAACAAATCACTCCTCTTTTAAACACTAACCAGAAGACAATCCTACTTTAAAATACTAGTTGATTCCAAAGAAGTCTGTTTCTTTAGTTAATCCAAATGTTTATGGATTAACTGATTTCACTATAAATAAATGGTCACTTTAATGTTGCAATAATTTTTACAGGTCAACTCACATAAAGTGAAAATTCAATATTTAGTTGTATACATACAAATTAAAATGTCCTCTCCCTCTAACTTATTCTTATCTGTACTTCTTGCTGTGTGCTTCTGAAAGGAAGCATGGCTCAAAGTTTCTTACTTGGCCTTTTCTTCTCACTTTCTGTATTCTCAATGAGTCTTGAACATAACTTGGTTAGCATTAATGGGGAGACACAGTGTACTCAGTGGTTAAGCATATAGACCTTAGAGTCAGACAGGCCTGGGATCAAATTATGACTCTACCAGTAGATATAGTAATGTGACCTTGCTTTGGTTTTCTTTGTTTTTAGACAGAGTCTCACTATGTCACCCTTAGGTAGAGTGCCATGGCTTCATGGCTTACAGCAACCTCAAACTCTTGGGCTTAAGTGATTCTCTTGCCTTAGCCTCCCAAGTAGCCAGGACTACAGGCACCTACCACAACGCCTGGCTATTTTTTGTTGCAGCTGGCCCAGGCCAGCTTCGACCTGGTCACCCTTAGCGTATGTGACTGGCGCTGTAACCACTGTGCTACGGATGCCAAGCCCCTTGCCCAGGTTTTCTAAGCACAGGTTTCCTGATGTGTAAAAGTGTAGATAACATTAACACCTCAGAAAGGCTGCCTAGCCCTAGGAAGCCTCTTAGTTCCTCTTTTTTTTTTTTTTTTTTTTTTATTGAATCATAGCTGTGTACATTAGTTCAACCATGGGGTACAGTGTGGGGGCTTCACATGCAATCTGAGATATTTTATCAACCTGATTGACATACCATTCATGATATTTTCTCGTTTAC
>CAUYON010053308.1:0-24816 GCA_963573935.1 Arctocebus calabarensis | reverse complement strand
GTAAACACAAAGAGGTAAAGTCTCCATCTTTCTTTAAGGCTGCATAATATTCCATGGTGTACATGTATCACAGTTGATTAATCTATTCGTGGGTCGATGGGCACTTGGGCTTCTTCCATGACTTAGCAATTCTGAATTGGGCTGCAATAAATATTCTGGTACAGATGTCTTTGTTGTAGTGTGATTTTTGGTCTTTTGGGTATATACCTAGTAAAGGAATTATAGGGTCAAATGGAGGGTCTATTTTTAGATCTCTAAGTACTCTCCAAACATCCTTCCAAAAGGAACGTATTAGGGTGCATTTCCACCAGCAGTGTAGAAGTGTTCCCTTTGCTCTACATCCACACCAACATATATGGTTTGGGGATTTTGTCATGTGGGCTAATCTTACTGGAGTTAGGTGATATCTCAGAGTAGTTTTGATTTGCATTTCTCTGATGATTAAGGATAGTGAGCATTTTTTCATGTATCTGTAGGCCATGTGCCCATCTTTGGAGAAGTTTCTCTTCAAGTCCTTTGCCCACTCTGAGATGGGATCACTTGTTCTTTTCTTGCTTATATGTTGGAGTTCTCTGTGTATTTTGGTTATCAAACCTTTGTCGGAGGCATAATTTGCAAATATTTTCTCCTATTCTGAGGGCTGTCTGCTTGCTCTACTTACTATGTTCTTAGCTGTACAGAAGCTTTTTAGTTTGATCAGGTCCCAGGAGTGTATTTTTGATACTGCTTCAATTGCCTGGGGAGTCCTCCTCATAAAATATTCACATAAGCCAATTCCTTCAAGAGTTTCCCCTGCACTTTCTTCTGATATTTTAATAGTTTCATGTCTTAAGTTTAAATCTTTAATACAGTGAGAGCCTACCTTAGTTAATGGTGAGAGGTGTGGGTCCAGTTTTATTCTTCTACAGATCGCCAGCCAGTTCACCCAGCACTATTTGTTAAATAGGGAGTCTTTTCCCCACTGAATGTTTTTAATTGGTTTGTCAAAGATCAAGTAATAGTAAGTAGCTGGATTCATCTCTTGGTTCTCTATTCTGTTCCAAACGTCTACCTCTCTGTTTTTGTGCCAATACCATGCTGTTTTGATCACTATCGATTTATAGTAGAGTCTGAGGTCTGGTAGCGTGATTCCTCCTGCTTTGTTTTTATTTCTGAGTAATGTCTTGGTTATTTCAGGTTTTTTCTGATTCCATATAAAATGAAGTATTATTTTTTCGAGATCTTTAAAATATGACAATGGAGCTTTGCTAGGAATTGCATTAAAATTATATAATGCTTTGAGTAATATAGACATTTTAACAATGTTGATTCTTCCCAGCCATGAGCATAGAAGATTTTTCCATTTGTTAACATTTTTAGCTATTTCTTAACAGGAAAGGTCTTACGAAAAATTAAGACCCAATCTTCCTAACCCGAAGTATAATTTTCTCAATCAACTTTTTAAAAATATTTCTGTTTGGGGGGAATTTTTTTACTGTCACATAACAGCTTAAGGATTTTTCTTTTTTATCGTTTCAGATTATTAAGGGAATACATACTATTTGCTTAGTTTGCTTATACAAAGTGCACATGAGAGTGACAGGTGTGTCCTTCACCCAGGAAGTTTGCCATATGCCGGTGCAATTCCCCGTGGGTGGAATTTACCATTTCTCTTTTCTCTCCTTCTTTTACTTGAATTTCATGGAGTTTTGCTCTGATATGGACTTTTAGATGTTAATTTACTAATTCCAATTTAGTACTACATAAGTGGGATGTTTGTTTTTCCATTCTTGTGATACTTCACTCTGGAGAATAGGCTAAAGTTGTAGCCAAGAGGGTATGAAATTGAACAATAATAGAATTGACCTTTTAGCCATGTTATGGGAACAACAGGAATAGAAATCAGAAATTAAAGCCCAACTATAAGGTGGGAATCTGGTGAGTAGACCAGACTTTTAAAAAGGCTATACATTAGGAGTAAGAATAAAACATAATTAAACCAGGTCTCAGAGAAACCAAGCAACAAATTTAAAGAATTTTAAAGAAATTTAAAGAAGCTCAGTCTGTGGTTGGATTAAAGTTGTCTGACAGTACTCAAACTGCCTCCTTAGATTTCTCTTTTGCAAGAAGATATTATCAAGTGCTTCCAATATTTTTCTAAAAATGTCCACAACCAATGACACTCAAACAAAAATCACTAGACATCAAAGGAGAGAAAAATTAGCCAAATAAGAAAACAAAGAAAAAAATAAATTAATAACAGCAAAGTAGAAATCAACAATAAAATTCCAAACAATACAAAATCTTAACAAAAAATGAGATGAAGTAGACATAATGTACTCTTCTCCTGGATATAGATATGAAAATCCTAAATTAAAAAAAGTTAACAAACTAAATCATGGATACACTAAAAGCTTGGATGAATTTCACCATTATATATTATATATATAAAATTATAAATAATTATATAATATTATTAATATAGTTATTATATTATATTAATATAGTTAAATATTATAACTATATAATATATATAAAATATATATATATATAAACATTTTGCATACATCTCCAAATCTATTGAAATAAAAAAAAAAGTGAATTGAAATGTGGTAAACATTCACAAATGCCAAGATGTGGAAACAACTCAAGTGCCTTTCAACTCACGAATGGATAAATAAATGGTGGTATGCCATGGAATATTATTCAGACATTAAAAAGATGGATATTTTGCATCCTTTGTATTTACCTGGATGGATTTGGAGAACATCCTCCTAAGTAAAGTATCACAAGAATGGAAAAATAAGCATCCAATGTGCTCAGTACTAATATAAAACTAGTAGATGAATAACTACATGCCCACACAAGAAAACAAAACTAAATTCAAGTGGGAGAGAGGAGAGAGTGATTTGGTAAGCTCTTGGTTATATGGTTTTGTCTCCTGGATGAAGAGCTCAATTGTCACTTGGACTTTCCCTAAAAAATGCAAACAATATAACCTAATCATTTGTACCCATAAATTATTCTAAAATAAAAAAAGAAATTAAAAAATTAAAAATTAAGTTAAAAATAATTAAATCAGCAGCATATACACAAAATCATACATAACAACCAAGTAGGATTCAAGTTAAATGTTTGGGGTTATTTACTATTTTAAAAGTCAACATAACTCAACATATTAAGAAAACAATGGAGGAAAAATTATGCATAGAGAAATCATTTGATAAGAAAGTAGGCAAGACACTCTCTTTAGCTGCCACAGCTGCTGAGGAGGCTGATACCTGATATCACTGGGTGCCCACAACCCTCTTTACTCCCCCAATGAAGGGTCACAAATCCTTCACTGGAAAAGGAGTATCTTGGTGGTCTCTTCACCACACCACCTCGTGTATCCAGTGATCCTTTGTTGTACTTTTATACTTAAAAGTTCTATTCATTTATTATACAAAATGAGTCATCAAATTAAAGCCTGAGGACTAAACCTGGTGGTTTCCTGGCTGTTTTCATAATGAAGACTAATTTGTACAAAGGTATGTCTATTTCTGAATTGCCTATGACTTCTCTTATGCCATAGAAAGAGGTGAATAATTGCAATAGAGAACTTATCACCCACAGAGCCAAAAGTATTTACATTCTAACCCTTTACAGAAGGAGTTTGTGGAAAGGTAGTGTGCTTCCTCTCTGGTTGTGCAACTAAGGTTATGTCCCTTTTAATAGTAGTTAATTCCTGAATGAGAATTCATAATAATAACAGCAATTTTATTGAGCACATTATTGATATATTTTTTTTAATTTAAAATGTGTTACTACTCTCATAAGCCCTTTGAGCTCCTGGCACTCTGGTCCTGGATTGGGGTTCTTTACTACTGGAAGGTCTGTCTCAATAAGCAGAAACGGTTGAAGAACAGCTTCTTATTGATAAGCAAATGAATCATGTTTAGGCTTTGAGCCCTTGCCAGTCTGAGAATTTAGAAGCACCTCCCACTGTGGAAACTGATATCAATTTATTTGGAGAAGTACTGCTGGCTTGGGGGCCTTGAAGTGAATGCCTAGTTGCCCTGTACTTCCCACATGTGCAGGAACAGGATTCGCATAGCTGAGACGGAAGACAGCAAAAGTTGTTTCATACACCGCACTTCTAGTTGTGGCTTCTCTTCTCTCCCCAGCCTACTAGGAATCCAATCTCTGGTTTCTGGATCCTCTGTAGCCCCTCATATCCCCTCCACGTCCCCCAACATATTTCAACACCTGTCATGCATTTTCATTAGTCTTCTACTTCCAAAAGAGCACTGTCTTCCGATGGCTTTCCTGAGTCTTCTAATTGATCTGCTCCATTTCATTCTGATATCACAGCCCTAGGAAGTGAATGCTTGTGCTTAATCTGCCATTTTTATCTGAGAAGCACTTATAGTGTTTTCATTTCATTTGTTTGCTTCTAATTAATTAATCTATGTATAAAAAAATCGTGTATTTTTAAGCTGTACAACTTGATGTTTTGAAATACATACAGTTATACCACAAAATGATTACTGCAAACTAACATGCCCATGTCCTCACAAACCTACTTACTATTAACTTTTTTGGTGAAAGCACCAAAAATCTACTCTCTTGGCAAATTTCCAGGGTGCAATATTATGAATTATAGCTATCATACATTAGATCGCTAGAATTATTCACCTTGTTTTCAACTGAAAAATAGGTTGTGGGAAAAAGTCAAATCATTTTGAGTGTTAGGTTTTATGTTTGTAGCAGGTAATGGGCACTAAATATTTGCCTGTCAGGAACAGTGAGGCTATCCAGTGAGTGCTGGGCAGTGGGGGCAGGGATGTGCAGCCAGGACCAATGGAATGAGACAGCACGAGCAATGCTTATATTTACTTAAAAGTTTGATATATTGTTTATCATAGATGCTCTTAGATTAATATTAGCTTTAAAAATTATTTTGAAATGTATTTCCTTTTGATTACTGAGTATTTTTGTGTTTCCTTAAATTTTGTGCTACAGCCAAGCATCGCACCCTCAGCCTTGTTACAGTCCCGCTTCACGCAGCCCGCAAAGCTCATGATTATATGATGTTCTCTATCAGGGATAAGCAGATAATCATAAATGAATATCTATACAGGATAAATAAATGAAACACTTGGAGTCAAAACTTTTTTTTTAATTGGTATGTTTATTATACCTAAGAGTACTCTGTTCTATTGCAGGATTTTTTTTTTTTAATATACATGTGTTAACTAGGTTTCCACTTTTTGCCATAGTCAAAACTTTTTGTCATACTTCTTACATTGGACAATATAGCATATTGAAATATTTTTTCTGATACAATAAAGTATGTCAGTTTCTAAGATCCCAGTGTTGAATTACAGAGCTAATTAGTAGAAGGACAAAGGAGAGGGACACATATTTCATTAAATCATTAAAATTTTTAAAGCTAATGAGTCAGGAATAAGAGAGAGAAGATACAAATTTCAATATGAAGCAGAAGGAAAGAAATTCTCTTAAACAAAGCAAGAAGTAAATCTTAGCTGAAGTGCTGAAATCCCCAAATCAGCATGACATGAAGATGGGCTTCAGAAGGGGCAACCTAAAGGCATGTAAAATGAGATGTGAGAATAAGGTCAAGGTTCTCATTTTGCCTGAACAAATTTTCCTTCCTCTAATTATGTACATAGCATCTAATGCAATATTCACAAATAAGTCTCAGTAAATGCATATAGCTGTAGCAAATGGAATGCTTAAAAGTACTTTTAAATTTTACTCACATGTATTCTAGACTTAATTTTTCTGAATGGGTTTCAAAAATTACATAAAAGCAGAATGCTGCTGCATTAATAGAATCAATAGCAATAAAAATAATAAGTATTGAGCAATAAGAAAACCAGGATGATAGGCATCTTTGTTTGTGATTAATGTTGCAAAGATGGAAGCAGCACATTTACTAATGGAACTGTGCAATCATAAAATATTTCATGCATAAACATACAAAATAAAATTATCATTTTCCAGGAATGAAAACACTCCTCAATTATAGTCTGCACAGTTCTAAATTTATTCTATAAATGGATTCCAGAAAATCATTTACCAGATAGTTGTATTTTGCTGCCACTCAAGCTGAGTGCTTTAAAGGTGGAGTCACCTATGACCAAAGCTCTGTTAACAGAGAAAAATAAAAGACTTAAATTTTCAAAGAGGACTAAATGCTCAGTGTAACAAAACATACAAAGTTTAAAAGATACAAAAACAGTTTCCAATTAAATGATACTTATACACATAGAGAAGGTAATTAGTGTTTTAATTATTCATCAAGCTTAATTTCATATAAGCAACTCTCAATCATCATAATCAAAAGATTTTTCATCTGTATCACGATTGTGATTTTGATTGTCATCAGAAGTACTTACTTTACTCTGCTTCCTCTCTGAGCGGCAACATAGAACACAGTTCTACTAGCAGACCCTGGAGAGAAACTGCTTACATTTACATCGTGATTTTAGGCAAGGTACTCACCCTCTTGGATCTCAGTTTCCTCATATATAAAATGACAATTATACTTGTTATAGGGTTTTTGACAATTCAACTAGGTAATTTATTTAAAGCCAGACATATAGAAAGCACTTAGTAATTGACCTGATAATTTTAAAGAATTGTAAAAGTACATAATCAAAATGGAGAGCGCAATTTTAAGCAAACATAGCTAGCTTGTGCAGTGGACTTACTCACAGACAACATCCCACTTGCTATCACAAAAATACGTCTCTGTCTGTGTAGGCACACCCTCTGCTATTTAATCTTTGTCTGTACGAGGTTGTCCATACAACCACGAGGAGCTGCCTGCTACAGTCCTCCTGGGCCACCGCTCATTTGGACTTGGGAGGACTACCTCATGCCAACAGCACCAAACCTAAAAGAAGCTGAGACTTGACAACTTCATCCCATTCCTTCCCAAAGCAAAGACAAGAAGCCATGGTAGTGTCCACATTCAGATGAGAACCAACTTAATCACCGAGACTTTTACCCTGACTTCTTGAATAAGGCTAAGAGTTAAAAGACAGCAAAGCATGATCACTCCAGGGTGTCAAATTAGTTCATTATAGACTAAAGGTTTGCAAAGCCACACGTTAGACTGAAAAGAAAAAATGCTTAAAGACCTTGAAACAGATTTCACGGGATGCAGCACAGCCTTTTCTCAGGAAACAGAATAATCAAATATGCTGTCTTTGATGCTGTAAAATAAAATGAGGAAAGTAAAGACATCATTAAACTAGCCCACGCATTCTCTCCTTCCCTACTTCTCTGCTCTTGCCAATATGGATCCCTGCCCAGAACTCTCTAATCCCTTAGGCTCTGTCTGGATAATTCTTATTGTTGCTGTCAATCAGATATCAGCTGGGATATCTCTCTTCAAGGAAGTCAAATCCAGGTGAGAACCCAACATTTGTGCTCCTCACACCCTGAGCTTCTTGTACCACTGCATCCGCCATGTTCCATTACACCCCTCTTCACCTGCTCACGGCCTCCCTATGTAGAAATGGTTGGAAGTAAGAGATCATCTATTTCACATCACCAACACCATTCCTGGGTCAGTGCTTAGTAAATATTTGTTAATAAAAAGTAGAGTGGGGTGAAGGAGGGAGAAAATAAGAATAGAGCAGAGGAGTGAACATTCACTTCCATAGTGGCAAATCTGCCAAAAATCTTCAAACCAAAGTGCCCTGGACCAAGCCCAGGCTCACTATGGCACAAAGTGAGGGCACTTATTTATGTAGGGCCATAAGGGTAGTCCAAATGTCTTTCCTTACAGCCACCTAAAATTTGGCTTTGACATATATTTTTGTGACAATCTAGGAAAGAAAATTTCTCACACTGGCTGAATTTGTTTTCTACAGATTTTTGAAGCCTAAAGGTGAAATACCCTTAAAACAGTTTAATCCCCTTGAAATAAGGGTGGGGAAAAGAAGTGTGAAAAAACAATCTGGTAATAATTAATAAACAAAGTAACAATGCCATTTTTGTTTCTTTTTCTTTCTTTCTTTTTTTTTTTTTTTTGTACAGAGTTTAATTTTATCACCCTCGGTAGAGTGCCGTGGTGTCACACAGCTCACAGCAACCTCCAACTCCTGGGCTTGGGCAATTCTCTTGCCTCAGCCTTCCGAGTGGGGGACTACAGGCGCCGGCCACAATGCCCGGCTATTTTTCTGTTTTTGCAGAGGCCAGGTTTGAACCCGCCACCTTTGATATATGGGGCCAGTGCCCTACTGGATGAGCCAAAAAGCTTCCTTCCAACGAGTCTCATGAAGAAATACAGAAAGCAGAAGTCCATAGTCCATCTCATTCTCTAAGATGTGGGGCTGCACCTATAGCATAAATGGATGGATAGATAAACACACGCACACACATGTGCAGAAGGTACCCCCCCAAAAGAGATCTTGTTGGAAGCAAAATCAATCAATCCCCCCAAAGTGTACGAATTACAGGTAAAATGGATATGTGTAATATGTCTAGCTACACTTGACCAGTAGTGGTAACTTCAAATCAACTTCAAAAAGTAATGCATAGATAACATGTCTTAAAATATGTACACATTTTTTGGCATATATATATACATATAAAATCTCGCTTATTTTTTAATCTTCAACTCTTAATTACTGTTGCATAAAGTGAAATAAATGTCAATGGACACTTCTTTTGTTGGGGAAAATCTCACATTAGGATCTAAATTGAGCTTTTCATTTGGAAAGAATCAAACAAACACATTGAAGATTTCTCAAAAAGGTATTATATTTTATAGTTCAAGTGAATGGAATAGTTCTATTATAAATTCCTTATAATAACTATAAATTCAAATTGTAATATGTTCTCTTTATTATCTCTTCAAGAAGCTAAGAATAGGAAAGCTATAAGAAATAGCAGAATTATCATTTTATCTTCAAAAAGAATTTTCTTATATTCTTATTTTATTATGACTGTAGTTGTAAGATGAACTGTATGGATGCCTCAAACATAATTATGCATAATATTGGAAGTATCAATGGAAAAAAACAATTACATTAGAAACAATGAATGACAGACAAATCTGAAATGACATCAATTTTAGGAGCAGGTGGCCCAGCTCAGAAAATTAACTGTTCTAGGAATAACTTAATATATACAAGTACCCATTAAGAATGCCCATCAGATACAACAAATTTATTTATTTATTTATTTGTTTTTTAGAGACAGAGTCTCACTTTGTCACACTCGGTAGAGTGCAATGGTGTCACAGCTCACAACCTTCAGCTCTTGGGCTTAGGAGATTCTCTTGCTTTAGCCTCCTGAGTAGCTGGGACTATAGGTACCCGGCTATTTTTTTGTTGTAGTTTGGCTGGGGCTGGGTTTGAACCCACCGTGCTCTGTATATGGGGCTGGCGCCCTACTCACTGAGCCACAGGTGCCACCCAGATTTTTTTTTAACCTCAAATTCTCTATTTTGCACACATAGTTAAGTTTGCATGTTTTTTTTTTTTTGACCATTTATCCATTAATATCTAGTTTCATTTTGCTTTTCCACATCTGTTGTCCATTCTTCTTTCTCACCCAGGACTTTGCTCTGCGTTTATCACTTCCCTGGTATCTTAGCTTTGAAGGGAGTTCAACCATTGGAGAGGTATGAGGTCTGAGTGGACAGAGATCTCTATCAATTATCTTGATGTACATCCTTTTAAAGAAAAACATTTAGATTACTGACTGACTGCTTCCCTTTATTTCTATATTTTACAAATTCATACTTACATATCACACGTTGTTCATTGATGAAATCTATATCTGCATGAAAAAAGTACACCTCATTGTGGCCTGAAGTCCACACTGTGTGCCCTATGATTGCATACACAGGATGATTCTTCTCTTCATATACTTTACTATTTTTAAAAACTTTGAATTAACTTTTCTTTTAAGCTATGTAGCTGCATTTTTCCTGACTTGGAACCTCTTGCTAAGCTACCCAACCTCCACTTCTTCCTATCCTAGAAGAATGCAAATCATGTCCAGTAATTTACTTATTTTTGTCTCCAAGAAGAATCCTGATTGGCTCATGTAGGAAAGATACGCATGGCATTTTCAGAGTCAGATGGATCAAGACTTTCTGGGCTGTCTTTAATAAAAATAATATTAAATATAAATCAGTATGATTAAACAGTTGTAGAAAACAAGGAAATTAGTAACAATAAATGAAAAAAGTTTAAAGCTGGATAAAAAGGCCATAAATGCAACAAAATCCAGAAGAATGATGCAGTTTCATATCATCTATTATATTAAATCTATTCTAACTAAAATAACCTCCATTTTAATAACTTACTGATGAGAACTGAATCCTCAGCTAACATTTTTACTCATCTGATATTGGACTAATGACCCATAGACTGACTACATTTTTTACAATTCAAATCATTTTCCACCCCTCTTCTCACCCTTCCCATACTAGATATAATATTTTATATCATTATTTAACCTAAGCACAGTGTGCAGTAAGTTGGAATATTGCACAAAGATGAGGCCCAATGGAGAGAAAGAGCACCTGAACACCATGTTTATAAGAGGAAGGGTTTTATTCACCAGCCGGGAGGGTACAGCATAGAAGAATTCCAAATGGCCTCACTTCCTGACTGGCTTGGTCTTTCCTTTCTTATCAACAGTCAAAAGTTCCACCCCACAGCTACCCTTCTCATTGGCCAGTTTGAATCAAGCGGGAGATGCTAGTCCAGCCCCTATAGAACTACAGGATTTCACAGAACTTGGACGTTTGCAAGTTCCAGAAAGTTAAGTTTACAAATTCCCAAGAACTGAGTCACCATGTAGAGGACCCTGCAGGTGTATCCTTGTGGTGTCCTGTTCTCCCAGACCTCACCCTTCTCAGGTATCCTCTCTCAGGAATGCTACCAAAAAGTTAACTATATACAAACTAAAGATGAAAGTGACTGCAAACCACATAAATGTGCCCCAATAGCTCAAGACTAAGTAAACTTCCAATTAAAATTTTCTTTAGTAAAATTTCCTTCCTCCACTATTCAAAGCTGCTTGGTGACTTGAAATGAAGGATAGTGTAAGAAAGCATAATTTAAAGTTCAGAGACACAGCTATTTTAACCAATAATTTATTTTCAAATTTTACCAAAAAGAAAGAAAATAACATGTGAACACATTGTTAAGGAATTTTCTCCTGATCTCAGAAAAAGCTCATGCAAAAGGTAGCTTGAGTTTCCATAGCTTCACACTAAATCCACCTGTTTCTGATGATCATTTTCTGCCTAGGTTTGGCATGTGACCTGCAGTGATTCAACCATAAAGAAGAGAAAAACTGTTTTACAGTTGTTTGGGAGAGGTTTTCTACCTTCTTCATGAACAAAAAAACTCTTAAAACCTTGAGGAACTAGCCAAAGTAAGGTTAATACTGAGTAAATATCAAAGACCCTAAATTCTTCGGATCTTCAAGATAGTATCATATCCCTCCCCCCACGCCTGAGTTCTGTCTGTATTTGAATTTAGTCTTTATTAGGAAAATACTGCTTAAAACAATTTGTTCCACTGCTTTCATTTACCCACAGCTGAAATCATCCTAATAGGTGCCTATAATTAATTTGCATTATTTCTGAAAGACTTAATGTTTGGATAAAGATCATTTTGCATTCTCACTCAGATAGAATTCTCAAATGTAAAATTATCCTACTTAAAACCATTGCAAACTGTGTTGAATTACACAACTATCACAAATAGCAGAAAATATTTGCTCAATTAAAAAATGACTTTTAAGATTTTTGCAATTTCTTAGGTATGATAATAAACAATAGTTTCAAGGATATTAAAGTACGTTAATGTTAATATATTAGAATGTGCATGGATACTCTGTTTAGCATAAAAGATTCCCTAGTTTTTTTCTTAAGTTATTTTTAAAAATATGTAAATTCTGGGATTTTTTAATGAATCTTCATAGTTCAGAATGAAAGCTTAAGTCTCACATAAGCATAAAGTTAAAGTTTTTCCCAGTGATGAGATGTTTTAAAAGTCACTTTGCATATCTCAATTAGGCAAATTTCAAGGCATAAATTTGAAAAAGAATTTATTTTAATTGTTAGTAAAAAAATCACAATTCCCTTAAGACTCAAACAAACCTCATTTAACATTTTGTTTCTGAGCAGCTAACATCCTTTGATTTACAATCATTAAAGCCCTAGGAAGTTTTAGGTAGGAGAGGGTGGAGCTTATAACTCAGACTAAGAGAGAAAAATGATTAGAGAGAAGGAGAGAAAGTTTTGCTTAAAAATTCTAAAAGGAACATGACAAAGGGAATTGTCAGAAAAACATTAAAGTTCTGTGAGAAGTGAGCCAAAAATCATATGCAAAGCAAATTATGAAAGTAATACTTGGAGGAATACTGACTAGTTTAATTAATAAATTTTTTCTCTTTAACATGGAAACAAAGTTTACATCCTGAAATTCCCTGGCTGTGTGAAGAAGCAATATTAAAGAAACTCAGAGGCTTTGACACCACATTTCTATCCCATATGGCTCACATTTCCCAAAATGTTTCATATTGTTAGGATATTGTTAATGCCCTACTTGAATTTTTCCAAGACAGGTGTATCCATGGCCCTCAGTTACATTACAGTGATAGTGTCTACACCAACTAAAGTCACTAGCCCCAGGCAGGGACAGTGGCTGGATAGAGAGGTAGAGGGCTTGCCTACCTCCCCAGGTCTTGGGGTTGGTGCAGTCCCCTCACTTTCCCTGACCCTAGAGTACATTTCAACTCAAGCTCCCTCCCCACAGCTGGACACGGTCAGTCTGGTATTTCTACTTGTCTTTGGGGTGTACGAGGGTGAGCTTGCCATTCCAGCTTACCTTCACCCCCAGGGCTGAGCAGGGAATACTAGGCATCAGGCCTTCTCCAGACCACCTACCATCTGAGAAATTTAGCCCAACTTACAGGCTCATTACCCCCTCTTACACATGAGCAGCGCCTATTGGCCTAGTGATAGAACTGCAGCCCAGTAAATCATCCTATCACACTATCAGCTCTGGAGAAAGTCAGCACACAAAGGCTGTCCCTAACCAAGGAACAGGAGCAGAGCCTTGGTCCCCTGAAAGTACTCAAAATGGAAGCCAAAAGAACAAACACAACAAGCACTGCCTCAAGAGCTAACAAATTATAAAATAAAAAATATCTCATTCAAACCAAAGCAATTTCAAAAATAAGAAGTAACGGTTTCTCCACATGAAGAGGAGCCAGTATGAAAACTCTGAGAGTATGAAAAAACAGACTTTTGTGACACCCTCAGAGGGTCTACCAGTTCTCTAGCAACAGATCCCAAACAAAATGAAAATTCTGAAATGACAAAGAATTCAAAATATGCATTATAAGAAACTTAATCAGATCTAGGAGAAAAACCAATACACACACAAACAGAAAAACAATTCAGGACATAAATGAAAAATTTACCAAAGAGATAACTACTTACAAAACACACATGAACAACTTCTGTGAATGATAGACTCATGAAGGAATTACAAAATCCAGTTGCAAGCTCAAACAATAGGATAAATCAAGAAAAGAAAAAAAAATAGAACTTAAATACAGGTCTTTTAAATTAACACAGTCAGAAAAAAATAAATTAAAAAAATGCTAAAAAATTAACAAAGCCTATGGGAAATGTAGATTATGTAGGTGTCCAAACATACTAGTCATAGGTATGGCTGAGGGAGAAGAAAAAAAATAAAATGTGTGAAAACCAATTTGAGGGAATAATTCAGGAGAACCTTTGCAGTCTTACAAGAGATTTTGGCGTCCATGTACAAGAGGCTAAGCAAGCATCAAGGAAATTGGTCACAAGAAAGACTTCATCAAGACATAGAGTCTTTAGACTATTAGAGAGAAATTCCAGTAACTTATTTGGGGAACTTGTCCAGGATTTGAGATCTTCTGCAGTAAGCCATGGGGCCAACGCTTAACTCTATCTTCTTTTTTTTTTCTTTTTCTTTTTTTTTTTTTGACATATACATGTGTTTATTTGGTTTCCACTTTTTGCCTTTACAAAATTAAAAAGGCTTAAAATTTAATAACAATAACAATGTTTAAGATAAGGACTAGAAACAAAAACCTTACAAAGAACAAATGAAGATAAAATCATTCAAAAAAGAAATCAGATGATTGCTTCAATGAAATATTGAGCAATAATAATAATAATAATGCAAAAAGTAACATTCATATTGTCAGATAAGAGTATGTCTATTATAGAATGCTTTGACTCTGAGTGGAGTCATCAGTTAACTTCTTTTCATTATTTTTTTCCAAAGTCTCAAAAAATAGACCACTAATATTTATAAATAAAAATAGAAGATAATTTTAAGAAACAGATCATGCCAAATCTTATAGATAATAGAAAAAGAAGAAATACTTCAAAATCATTCTACTTCATCTGGATATACCTGATACTAAATTGGAAAAAAATATATTATTATAAAGGGAAATTACAAACATATTTCACTTATAAATGAGGATGCAATATCCTAAACAACATATTAACAAGTTGAATTAAAAATTAATATTCAAGTAATATCTGTTATTTAAATCACTGTTTTCAGGTCATTTTTGCTCACAGCAAATGATGCTAGGAAGTAGATCCAATTATGCTGTTTGTGAGAGATCACATAGGTTGAAAGTAAAAGGATGAAAAAAGACCATGCAAACAATAAAATAAGAGTGGTGGAGTGCCCATACTCATATCAAAGAAAATAGACTTTACTGTCGTATTTGGTTTCAATTAGTCTGGAAGGGGACCTAAGAGATAACTACTACGGAAAGATTCAAGCCAGTGGACAAAAGTGTTGAAAAGGCTGATAAGGGCCAAAGGCAACAGGCAAAGTACCTGGGTTTCCCTAAGGCAAAGGGAAGAAGTGGGAGAGTTTAGGATTCTGGTTCTTCCCTATATGAGGTGAGCATGGGGAAGGGAATGTTGGAGATAAAGACTACTTATATTAGCAATGAAATGTAACCCACACTTATGTCACTTCTTTCTCAAGCTATGGTGCCTTAGCGAAACAGACACGCCAGGAGAATTGATATATATAAAGCTATAACTCTTAACTAGAAATATAAATAATAAACATAAAACCCTAAAACCATTTAAAAATAAAAACATACTGTAAAATATATTTTTGTAAATAATTTTTAGTCATCCACAACAAAAGTTAACTTACCGCCCTTAATCTTTGAGCATGGTATTCTTCCGCTGAGAAATATATTCCTGGTGTTACCAGTTTATCAGTCATATTAGACATATACACACCAATTTTAGTCATCTGTGTAGATGTTGTATTTGTAGTTTGCTGTAATTTTTTCCTTTGAAAAACTGTCTAAAAGAATGTAAAATTTGAAATAAGTATCCACCACATGCATATATGAGTGAAAATATTTTTCTACATATTTAAATTAGTTTTCTTTTAATTGATATATAATTACTAAATTTTTTTAAATTTGATAGTTATACAGTATAATTATTATTGATTCAATAGTTTCAAAAATCTAAATGGAAAATTTTAAATGTTACCTGTGTATCCCTACAAAATAAACCAGGTCTTTCAGGAATCTTTTTAGGTACAGTTTGTGTTCCGGCATTGTGATATTCTATTCCTGTGAGTTTATGCCTGAATCCACCAAGAAATGGTTTATGAAAGTCACATTTTAAAATTTCAACAGGTACATCTTGGTATTCATCAATGCCTAAAAAGATAAATAAAACCCAAGATTGAATGAAAGTTCAACTACAAAGGGACTCAAAAATACTTTATCTAAAAGGCCTTAAATAACCAACCAGTTTGTATGGTGACACTTATGATTTGAGAGACATCATACAATCTTTGTATTCTTTTAATTGGATATTTATCTGGATATACAGAAGAAATTTCCACTTGTACAACTTCCTGTGGATTAACTCCATGTTGTAGTAGAGTGTCGTTATTTTTAAGAATTATTCCTAAAATACAAAATAAAATTTTAAGAAGTTTTATGACAAAGAAATGACTATTCATTGATTTTCTTTTTTAGTTTTTAATTGACAAATACTGTATATATCTCTGATGTACAACATAAGGTTTTGATATATGTATACATTGTGAAATGGCTAAATATACCTAATTAACATACACATTATCTCACATATTTACCATTTTTGTGGCAAGAACACTAAAATAATCTACCCTTGTATTAATTTTCAAGTCTAAACTATAGACACCATGATGCTTATATGTTTTAGATTTCTAAAAATGGCTGGTTATTTCTGTTCACTTTAAGGAGGTAGAAAACTTCAATGATACTTACAGAAACACTTATCATTTAACTATTAAATACAGTATTAATTGTTTCCACCTCTTGCTATAATGTTAGTACAGAAAACTCTATAATAGAGTCCTAATATTGGCATTCTCGAGCAAGCATTCAGAATTATAAATAAAGCTACAACTCTCAAATATAAATATAAATGTATAACAATTATAAACATTTAAAAATAAAAATATGCTATAGTATGAGCAAAATCATATTCTAAATATTGACTCTATATAAAACCACAATGTGTTATAGGTAAGCAAAAAGCATAGCCATATAGGGGAATGGACAGTTATTTTAATGCCCATCCCACTGTGCCCCCAATGCAGAAAAACATATCTGCAGAATTCCAAAGAATCCCTTCCTTTTTCTCATTTCATAATCAGAACTCATATAAATCAATTCATGCCAAGGTGAAAGTAAACCTCAGCCTCGTGTACACTTCCTTTTTATATTGCTATTACTTCAACTTCTATTCCCTGCTCACACCTCCACCTTACCATTGGTGTATTCAATGAGTCAACTAATTTTCTTTGTCTATTATGAGTATACAAAAACTTAATATTGACTGCTATTTTGTGTCATGAAAACTTTATTGATGGAATCTATATCAATCTTCAAAAGTATAGTCTTCCAAAGTCACAAATTGGAATCAGAACAGGGCAAAACTATACTCATTCTTAGAAATAGATCTGGCCCCACTACAGATCATGTCTGACTTATTAATAGCTTGCCTTATAATTTTCCAACTTGATGATGGTACAAAAGTGATAAACAATCAGCAGAAACCACACTTTGAGTACCCATATAATCATTCTGTTTTTACTTCTAATGCAGTATGCAATAAATTATTTGAAATACACAAAGCTTTATTATAAAATGGTCTTCGTAGTAGATGATTTTGCCCAACTGTAGGCTAAGGTTAAGTGTTCTGAGCACATCTAAGGTAGGCTAAGCTAAGCTACAATGTTCTGTAAGGGAGATGTATTAAATGCATTTTTTCTTATAACATTTTCAATTCATGATGGATTTATTGGGATGTAACACAATCATAAATCAGGGACCATCTGTATCTATTTTAGCTATGTTCAGGAAAGCACATTCTAAAATCTTTGAGTTTCAACTTTATATCCTAAGTTCTTTAATTTAAAAAAATTAACATCAATGTCATATTAGCTTTGTGATAGGTTGAATAATGACCCCCAAAATTCTTACATCCTAACCTCCAGGACCTATAATGGCAAAAGTGACTTCACAGATTTGATTAAGAATTTTGAGATGGAGAGAGTATCCTGGGTTCTTGGTCAGGCCCTGAATGTAATCACCAGCGTCCTTATCAAAACAAGGAAGGAGATTTGAGACAAGGCAATATGACAGAAGCAAGGAGAGGTGGCTTTGAAAATGGAAGGGCCCAATAAGGCAATAAATCGATGGAATGCAGCTGTAGAAGCTGGAAGGACAAGGAAGCACAATCTCCCCTGCAGCCTCCAGAGGGTAACTGGCTCTGCTGGCACCTTAACTTTATCCCAATGAAACTGATTTAGGATTTCTGGCCTCCAGAACTATTGTTGCCACTGCCATAGAAAACGAAGACTGATTCCCCAGAACCCTTTTGCTCCTGTACACTTATGTATGTATTGGCCTTGGTCCCACCCAACTTGAACACCAGTTCTAGTACTTGCTAAAAGTACCTATCTTAGAAGTGGGCATAAAATCAAGGTCTTTTATAATTGCTGCTGACATAAACCACTACCCAGTGGTGATGCCTGGCACTTCCACACAAAGAAAAAAGGTCTTGACAGGAAAGAATAGAGAGAACCTTAAGTACCACAGGTCAGATGGTGCAGTCTCAAAGTGCTTTCACTTCTCCAATTTTGAACTCTGCCTTTAGTTAATGCCCAGCAGTTTTAAATTCCCTCTTTACAAATCATCATTGTTACCATTACTAATACTAATAATTTAAATTTTAGCTTTGTTTGCCTAATCTAGTATTATTAATCAGTTATTTGAATAGGAACATCTGACTTTTGGAGTACATTTCACTATAAGAGAATTTTTAAATAATTTTAAAATTGAATTTGTTTTTCTCTGGAAACTTTTTGTGGCATGTGCATAAGTCAATACCAAAACTTTTATAGCTAAAATATCAGGATCTGATCAGATATATTCTACAGAAATATACATTTAGCCATGTTAGTCTGATAAATTCTTGCAGTTCCAAAGACTATGTCCTCTCATAACACAAAGGTAATATAAATTGATATTGAGTAGGCTGCTCAATATCATTCATAAAATGTAAATAAACCTGACATCCTAAGTAAGTGAGTTGACCTTCATGTATATAACACTTATAACCATTTTCAGTCATCTTCTACATATTCTCCTTTATCATCTACTTTTTCAGTTTTCTCTCCTTCCACTGCCCATGTGTAATCTACTTACAGCCACTCAAAACTTCTTACCACTTCCCCAAAGTTCTAGGTTTTCTCATATTTTCATTTTTATTAAATAAAACTTTCTAGAATCTCCCAGGGAGGTCCCTTTCTCCCTGTTCTCTTAGCTTTTTGTGCATATTTTCAGTAAAGCGTTTACACACTCTGCAGTAACTATTAGATGCATCTTCTTCCTTACTGGTCTGTAAGCAACTTGAAAACACGAATCTTGTTTCATGTTTCTCTGTAACTTCATTACTTAGCACAGTATCTAGAACAAAATATGTCCTCAATAAAAAAATGTGTTGTATTAATGAATGCATTTGCAAATATAATGTTCACATAGTAAATAGCAAGATATTTAACAAATCAAAACTCTTTATTGTTTATATGTCAAAATTAGAGAAGTTCTTTGATGACTTTTACTGGCCTCCAAACATACCTGAATGGGTTATCTGCAGTACATAAGATGGAATACCTAGTAGAAGTGAAAAATGATCCTTGAGGTTTTTAATAATGCTGTCAACTTTAAAAGGCATTGTAATCTCCTGACCCACAGGAATAAGTACAACTTTTACTGTAGAGGAAAAGAGAAAGGAAAAAACAATATTTAAATATAGCCAGAGTCAATAACTCTATACTGCGCAAACAGATATAGAATGTATCCCTCACCAAAAAGAGTGTAGGTTGATTTTGTCATGTTGCTTCACCACACCTCACTGATAAGAGTTATTTCTGAGTTTTCTAAGAGAAATGATCAACATTCATTTGCAACTTTTGCTTTGTAAATTAATCCATAATCTCAAGAATTAGCATCGATGTTCAATACTTTATATCTTATTCCTATATAAGCATAGAAAACATCTCAGGAAATCAGGGAAGCATTTTTTTTTTTTTTTGCAGTTTTTTTGTTTTGTTTTGTTTTGTTTTGTTTTGCCAGGGCTGGGTTTGACCCCACCACCGGGTATGGGACCAGCACCCTACTCCTTTGAGCCACAGGTGCTGCCCCCAGGGAAACATTTTTATAGAGTGAATGTAGGAAAAGGAGACTTTGAGATAAATAAGGTGTCCCAGAACTAGAAATGCACTATAACTTCTTACACAAGAATGGACATTATTTAACTCATTCCCTGTATTACCAAATAGGAAATCAAAATGCTCAAAAGCTTACATGTTAAAAATAAAAACTGTTAATCCATTTGTGGGCTGATGGCTATTTGGGTTGCTTCCACAACTTGGCAATTGTGAATTGGGCTGCAATAAACATTCTGGTGCAAATGTCTTTATGGTAAAATGATTTTTGTTCTTCTGAGTAGATACCTAGTAATGGAATGGTGGAATCAAAGAAAAGGTCAACTTTTAGTTCCTTGAGGATTCGCCATACTTCTTTCTATAAAGGTTTTATTAGTTTGCAATCCCACCAAATGCCCGTCAGCCCATGAATGGATTAACAAATTATGGTATATGTGTACCATGGAATATTATTTAGCCATAAAAAGATGGGGACTTTACATCTTTTATGTTTACCTGGATGGAGGTGGAACACATTCTTCTTAGTAAAAAGTCTCTAGTGTACACAATACTATTATGAAACCAATATACAAACACACACTCATGATAAAACACAAATATAGTCTAGTAAGGGGGAGGGGAGAGGAGAAAGAAGGGAAGTGAAGGGGTGGGCAATTGGTGAGAGAAGGGAGGACATTTGGTTGGATTTTGCCTGATGTGCACCATGGAAAGGTATATTTCAAATAACTAAGATTAAATTTTAAATGTCTTACCATAAAAAAAAAGAAAAATCAGTGTCCCATGAGACTAAGGGTTAGCAGGTACAATGTGCTAAAAGGTTAAATTATTTGGGAAGACTAACATTGTATTACCCTTCAACTCATGTCATAAGGACTAGAAGTTATTTTTGATGGTACACATGTACTAATATGCAGATAAAAATACTACATACTTATCACCCCTCAAGAGCCCCAGGTTTGCCTTACAGTGAAGCGCCAGGAGATAAAATTTCTTTTGGACACTGGAGCAACCTTTTCTGTACTTCTCTCTAACCCTAGTCTTTTATCTCCCAAATCCATAACTATACAGGGGGTGTCTGGAAAGCTGGTTACCAAATTTTTCTCCCAGCCTTTAAGCTGCAATTGGAATGACTTGCTGTTCTCTCATGCCTTCCTAATCTGCCTGAAAGTCCTGCTCGCCTTTTGGGAAGGGGCATACTAACTAAAACAGGAACTTTTCCCTCTTGGAGATCTAGTCATGATCAAAACTCTCCCCTCTAATTCATCTTCTCTAACCCCAACTTGGCAAGTCTCATTTCCTGTTATCTTGTCTTCTTCTACAGCTGTTAAAGTTATAGGAGTCGATTCCTGCATACATCATTCACGAGTAAAATCCTGGAACCCTCCATCTTCTACAGAGGCAGACAATGAAGAGAGCCAACCACAGACCACCTACACTTGTGAGCCAAAAGAAAGTTTGAAGTTATTATTTAAGAAACAGCAAGAAAAATCCTATTAAGGTTTTCTTTTAGCATCACTGAATAAGTGCTGTTCTACCTTTGCCTATTACTGACTACACTAATCAGATTTATGTTTTCCAGAAATGTCATCAAGCCACACGCAATAAAGATGGTTCCAGTTCTTGAACCCCTGTATCACTCTCCCTCCAGAGAAACCCTAACTGCTCCTTTCTATCATTGCCCAATTCAGCAGGAAGCAGTTAGATCGAGTCTTCGCCCCTTTTCCCTAACAGCAGTTAGAGTTTCTACTCGGAGAGGGAGAATTGATGCAGGAAATTTGGTGCCCTAGCCAGCTCAGTGGACCTGGCAGACCTGCCACCTCCTCCTTGGCAGTGTCAGTGCTACGGCAGCCAGCTGAAGATCCAGTGGGCTGGATGACAGGCAAGGAGGGGGACCTCCAACACCCACCGGTGCTCCAATAGCCAAAAAGGCCAGACAACTGCCAAGGATACATCTGTGCCTTGGTGTCTCCTTCACTTTACACTTAGGACTAAATGTGGAACCCCCATTTCCTAGGCCTAGGTCAATTTCATGTGAATTTCCTAGGCCTCAATTCCATGAATGGACTGTGTCCATTCATTGATACATTCATTCACTTTGCACTGGCAGAAGGGACTGTGTTCGTTCATTGATACATTCATTCACCTTGCCCCTGGCGGAAGGGACTGTGTTCATTCATTTTCTGGCCAAGGAACCCATATACCTATATATACCCCGAGACTAAAAGCCTAAAGGGGGAGATGGGGAAAGACCGGGAGAGAAACAGAGAGAGCTTTTCCCTCCCCACTTGAGTTCTCTCTCTCTACCAGGATCTTTAGTGTTTTCTGTATTCTCTTCTGTAAATAAATTCTGTCTTACCACTGGAAAAAAAAAAAATGAAAATGCCTTGAAGGCTATGTTAAACAGTTTGATGAAAACATTTCAGATTGTATATGAAACCAGCACATTGCATCCCTTGATTGCACTAATGTATGAGGCTGTGATTCATAAAAAAAAATACTGGGGAGGGAAATCATCCCCAAACCCTCTCCTACATCAGACCTAAAAGAAAAAAAAATTTAGGTCAACTTTGGAGGTGGTCAATGTAGGGAAGCAGTCAACTATAGAAGTTCTACTGTATTTCAGTATGTATTTGCTTAAGGTAAATACAAATGGGGTTTCCATGTACTTCCAATTATGAAAAAGTTTCTCATTTCGTTACTGATATTTGAAAATTATCACTGGTATTTTAGTAGAAGGAATACCTGAGACTTTTTGTATGGCTACCATAATATTCTAAATAACTTCTCTTTTTCCTCCAGTCGCCCAAAATCTGTGGATGAAGTTGCTTTTCAGGATGAAGTGGTTGCAGTGCTCAAAAAGTCTTTAGAAGGAGCTGATGTGAGTAGCAAATGGTGTTTAGTGTCATTGGGAGAATAAAGGTTTAATTTTTTCTCCCTTTATAACCTCTCACCCTCATTAAATACTATGCTGTATAATGAATAGCCAACAAACACATGAAAAAGTATTTATCATCCCTAATCATCAGAGAACTGCAAATCAAAACCACCTTTAGATGTCACCTAATCCCAGTGAGTCTCAAAGTTTCAAAGCTCAGGTCTTGGTGAGGGTGTGGAGAAAAGGGAACACTTAAACTGTTGGTGGGATTGCAAACTAATATAGCTTCTTTGGAAAAAAGTATGAGAATCCTCAAAGAACTAAAAGTAGACCTTACATTTGAGCCCACTAGTGTGTTACTAGATACCTACTCAGGAGAAAAAAATAATCATTTTACCATAGAGACATTTGCATATTATTTATCACAGCTAAATTTACAATTACTGAGAAGTGGAATCAACCCAAGTGCTCATCAACACATGAGTAGATTAATAAACTGTGGTATGTGTAGACCATAGAATACTATTCAGCCATAAAAAGATGGAAACTTTACATCTTTTGTATTAACCTGATAGACTTAGAGAACATTTTACGTAGGAAAGTCACAAGAATGGAAAAGCAAGTATCCACTGTACTTAATACTAGTATGAAACCAGTAGACAAACAAATGTATGCCCACACAAGAGAAAAACACAAACTCAAGTGTGGCAGGGGGAGAAGATTGGTGTGTTCTCACCTAATAGGCACAATATAAGGGTGTAAGGGATGTGGCACACCTCTTGGGTGAATGGCAGAATAACAACTTGAACTCTTAACAAACGCAAACAATGTAGCTTAATCCTTTGTACCCTCATATTAATCTAAAATAAAGATACAATGCTGTATATATAGTAGGTTCTTAATAACTATTTGTACAAAGATACAATGCGGTATATATAGTAGGTCTTTGATAACTATTAGTGCAAATATTTATGGAACATTTCCTGTTCAATCTTATATATAATTATTATGTAGAATTGAACAAAGATCATTGACCAGGACAAACTTAAATCCCTTTTTTTCATGAGCTTTTATTTGGTGGAGAGAGACAGCATAAATAAGTAATCAAACAAATAATTATAGATAATGATAAAGTGCTATAAAGAAGAGTCAGAGGTTCTTTGAAAGTATAATTGCTCACCTAATTTTAAGATTTGATTTGAACTGTAATACAAAAAAAAAAAACTGAGCATTTAATTCTGCTTATAGCATTGTGTCTCCTGTTGTGATATATGGGATAAAATATTCTTGAGTAACTTGCATTCAGAAGCAAGATAAACTCAAAGGAAAATTAGCAACTTAACACTGTATATGATGAAGTGCCCAAAATGCTTTAAGAGGTCAGGGAAGAAGAGAGTTGTAGATATAAGTGGGATGTAGGAGCCAGGCATGGTTGCTCACACCTGTAATGCTAGCATTTTGGGAGGCTAAGGCAGGTAGATTACATGAGCTCACAGTTTGGAGACTAGCCTGAACAAGAATGAGACCCTGTCTCTAAAAATAGCCAGGCGTTGTGGCAGGCGCCTGCAGCCCCAGATACTCTTGAACCCACCCAAGAGTTTGAGGTTGCTGTGAGCTATGACGCCATGTCACTCTACCAAAGGCAATAAAGTGAGACTCTGTCTCAAAAATAAATAAATAAATAAATATAGGATGTGGGTTTGCTTTATTCCCAAGATTTGCATCCTTCCCCCTTCCCCCCCCCCCCCCCGCCCCCAGTCTGGCTTCTTTTAATTAGATTTTCTTTGGGTTTTGCTGCCATTATTCTCTTTCTGGAATTATACTACTATAGGCTCAGCGCCAGCCACGTACTCCTGAGCTGGTGGGTTCGAATCCAGCACAGGCCCGCCAAACAACAATGATAGCTGCAACCAAAAAATGGCCAGGCATTGTGGCGGGTGCCTGTAGTCCCAGCTACTTGGGAGGCAGAGGCAGGAGACTCGCTTGAGCCCAGGAATTGGAGGTTGCTGTGAGCTGTGACAGCACAGCACTCTATCCAGGGTGACAGCTTGAGGCTCTGGCTCAAAAAAAAGAATTATACTACTACAGGACACATTTTGAAAGAAGTTAAATTTATAAAACTGTAAAATTCTTTTACTTACC
>CAUYON010053307.1:0-19738 GCA_963573935.1 Arctocebus calabarensis | reverse complement strand
GCTACTTGGGAGGCGGAGGCAGGAGACTCGCTGGAGCCCAGGAATTGGAGGTTGCTGTGAGCTGTGATGCCACAGCACTCTATCCAGGGTGACAGCTTGTGGCTCTGTCTCAAAAAAAAAAAAAAAAATACTAATGAATGGGAAATGTGAATGAGACATAGAATCTACCTTCTTTCAGAGTATATAATCTATTAGATGGGTCAAGAAAAAAATACTGTAATTGGTTAAGCAGTGTTTTTTATTTGAAAGAGCAGCAATACGCTATAAACTCAGTTAGCTTTGTCCACGCTAGAATTTAATCATTTTTCTTAGCCCATGTCCTGTTGGTTTAATCTAATTGTCTCTTGAAGACATATCCCCTGGTAATGACCTCCAGCCTTCTCAAAAGACAGGCACACCAATTTGCAAAAGGACAAAGCATGTTTATGTTTTGTCATCCACATTAGTGAGAGGGAGACTTTGCCGTCTGGGGAAGGTGAGACGGACCCAAACCAGCTGGGGAACTTGCCTGTGGCAGAGCTGAGAATAATATCCAGGCCTTGTTTCCAACCCTCTAGGAGGTATATTTTTTTAACCTTGGATTTTATTTCGCAAAAAAGAGTCTTAGGTGCCTGGAATGTAAAGTAGGTTATGTGGTAGGAGACTTACTATCCATCTTTCCTTATTTAAAATGACTATGGTTTTTTAGGATTATTTGTGATAGGGTTCTATTCAGAGCATTTTCTAGGTCTGGGTGAGCTCAGGAATCAGTCTCGTCACAGACCCCCGTCTCTTGGGCACAGAGAGGCCCTTTCCAGGCCACATCATCTGGTAGCTTCCTCCTGGAGTAGGGAAGACACACCTTAATGCCTTTCCTGGGACAAAGACTGCTAGGACCTCATTCCTTTGCTACTTTTAGTATTTTCTGCCCAGAGACCTCTGGCCAATTGTGTCTTACTTCCCCAAATGCCCCTGCCTGCAGGATGGGGTGGTGGGGGATGGATAGCGCATAGAACCAAAGACTGAAGGCCAAGATGAGCTGCCCATTTAGCTCCCTCTGGTGCCAGATACCTTGTTCCCCTTCTTTTGCTTATCAATCTGTGCATCACTAAACTTCTTTTGCCTACTTGAGTGGTCCATGGTTTCAGTCATTGAACCCCCTAGATCAAGGACCCTCAGAAAAATTCCAGTTACATTTGGACTATATATAGTTTGTGTGTACATAGGTAGCTGTACAGGAATAGACCCATGTGCTATATAGGGTGATGGGTTCCCAAGTATGTCTCACGAGAATTGTGGACAGGATGGGACCTGTTCCCAAATGCTAAAGTTCCACACGGTTGATCTCCCAAGTTTTGCTCAACTCTTATCAATCATAGATTTTCTTTAGGATTCTTGTGTCTAGAAACCTCTAGGGAGAAGGAAAAAAAAGTAGATAACTGGCATTTTTGTCTTTTATTTACAGAATTAACCATAAAAAAAGCAAATTTAGGTATTTGAAGATGTGACTCAAACACATGAAATAGGGTGGGGCACAGTGACTCACACCGTTGATCCCAGGTGTTCAAGACCAGCCTGAGCAAAGGGAGATCCCCTATCCCATCTACAAAAAAATTATCTGGGTTGGGGGAGGCTGAGGCGGAAGGACTGCTTGAGCCCAGGAGGAGTTCCAGGCTCCTGTGAGCTAGGACTACTCTATTGCTCTCTAGTCAGGGCAATAGAGGAAGGGGAGGAAAAAACCCTTCAAACCCCCGTCTTCAAAAACCAAAAAAGGAAGGGGGGAAAAAAAACAGACTAGAAGATTAGACCTCAAAATATTAAAAAATTTAAAAACCCTCAAAACCAAAAAGCCTGCCTTTAGGCTTGGATTTGTATTTTTCAGACAAGGACTACATTGTGTGAGGAACTGCTCAGGTGGGGCCCGGCTTGCTGCGTGACTGGTGCAGTTGGTGATGTCGACACCCACACCCACGACAGACGTTTGACAGAGCACCTTTTGAGTGCGGGCAGTTTCTCTGCTGGCAGACATCTGGAGGATGTCTGGTGCTGCTCCCAGGCTACAAGCCATGGGACAGCAGGTACCTTACTCGATACTGTGGGCAGCTATACATAATGGAATGTATTTGTGCTTCTAACCATATCTAAACACAGAAAAGGTTCAATAAAATGCAATGTTATAATCTTCTAGTCCCTCACTGAA
The DNA here is from genome assembly GCA_963573935.1 of Arctocebus calabarensis. Lineage (NCBI taxonomy): Eukaryota > Metazoa > Chordata > Mammalia > Primates > Lorisidae > Arctocebus > Arctocebus calabarensis. The sequence goes on along the minus strand of CAUYON010053307.1, from coordinate 17,559 downwards.
ACATCCTTATGAAATGGATGACTAAAGGATTTATATTCAGAATATAAAAAGAACTTGTACAAATCAGCAAGAAAAAGATGAACAATGAAATGAGCAAAGGATATCGATAGGCAAGTTACTATAACGAAAAGTAGAAGTCTGATAAGCAAGAGACCCTCCATCATCAGTGACTTGTGCCATGATCAGTCCCGTGTGCTGTGACCACTTGGGTCGGGCTCAGCCTGCAGACAAGCCCAGTGCTTCCCAATGCATGTGACTTCTTAGCCACCGTCCCGCTCTATGAAGTCCACAGTGGTTGGCTGCTGGGCCCCTGCTGCCCCTTCCTGCTGCTCACCAGCTCCTGCACTCTCTGAGGATAGCCAGAGTCAGATTCACAGCAGACCTTCATGTCTGCCCAACCCAGTGATCAATTCTGTGTCCTATCTTAGCTTGCAGGCACGTGCAGCAAGCTGGCCATTTGCTCCTCTTTGAAACACTCTGTTCTGGCTTCTGTGATACACTCTTTCGTTGGACCTCTAAACGTCCCAGTATCCCAGCCCTCTGTCCTAGATCCTCAGTCTCTGTTTTCCTTCCTAGGCGGTGTCATTTAATCCAGCACTTTGGAGCACTGTTTATGTGCTGATGATTCCTAACTTTGTGCCTCCGCCCTGAGCCCCAGACTTGTAAACTCAGTGTCCTAGTTAGTATCTGCGTTTGGGTCTCAGCAGCATCTCCATTCAGGCCCCAAGTGGAATTCCTGACTCACCCTCCCACACCTGTCACCCCTTCCCACACACACATAATGTTCTCTCCCTCTGTAAATGACACACCAGTGTCCAGCCAGTGGCTTGGCATCCAGCACTCAGGGTCACTGCTTCCTGACTCCTACGTGCAGGCCATCGGCAAGCCCTGGTGGCTCTATCTCCGAATATATCTCAAGTCCACAATCTTCTATTCCCAGGACCACCACCTACGCTCTCATGCCTAAGCAACAGCCTCTCAAGTTTTCCTATCCAACAGCCCAGGATCTTTTAAAATGTAAACCTAGTAGCACTGGCTTTAACCCTTCCCATGCCTTTCCATTAAATTTAGAGCAAAATCCAAATGGCACAGAGCCTTGGTCCCCTGATGGGCACTTCCCTTGCTCCAGCCCCACCTGTGAAGGTCCCTGCTGCCCTTGCGTGCTCTGGCCACACAGCCTCTGGCTTCCTGTTCCCGGAAAGAGCCCCACCTGCTCGGAACTCACTGCTTCTTCCTGGCCTGCACTCAGGTGTTTTCCCTGAACATCCTCCCCAGGTCATCCCTCCTGGTAACTGTCCTGCCCCCAGTGGAAGACAGAACAACTGAATAGACAGAATAGCTGTAGGGCCGGGTCTTCTAATTCCCCATCACCGGCCCCTTCCTCTGTGGTTTAAATGCCTTTTTCTCTTCTCCCCACTCCTTGCTAACTGCACAGTGGAAATCGTCCAGCCACCTTCGGGAAGCCGAGTGTGTGCATGATAGTCTGCATTAACAACTTTTTCATGTGAAATAATACGTACAATTCAGTTTTTTTTTTTTCTGAAAAAAAAAATGCCATCTTTTATCTTCTCTCTTTCATTTGCCTTCTCTGAGGCAAATGATTTTTACCTGAGAGTTTCTGCATGGTATAATGTGGGAACATGTGTTCCTTGAAAATTCCTATATTGCTTGACTTTAAAAGTGAGCATTTTTTGGCATAAGTAATGGTTCTTGTAACAAAATCTAGACATTTCTACAATAATATGTGAAGTAGAACGTGAGATAAAAGTCCCTGTAATTCTATTGCAGAAATGGTTGCATTTGTTGTGTGTATTTCCGTGCACATACAGAAATATAAATACAAGTCCAGCGTCCCAGATCTGAAAATCTGAAATCTAAAATGCTCCCAAATGGGAAACTTTGAGTGCCCATATGATGCTCACAGGAGATGCTCACTGGAGCACCTTAGACTTCAGATTTGCAGATTTGGGGCACTCAGGTGGTATGTGCATAAAATGCAAATATCTCCAAATCCAAAAGGATCTAAAATCCACAACACTTCTGGTTCCAAGAATTTCAAATAAGAGACAGTCAACCTGCATATTTGTATGTTATTTGAGTATCCCCATGAGTTTTCCAGAAAGAGAATCACATCACACACTGTGTAACCAGAGTCATTGACATGGTGAATTTCAGGTGGCTTCCTGTGCTGGCATGATCCTCAGTGGCCATGCAGTGTTCCAGCGTGTTCCAAGTTCCAACTTACTCATCCTTTATTGACTGATGCATCTGTTTTGCAATTATAATCAATGTTACGATGAATATATTTATATGTAGTTCTTTGCTTACCAGTCCAATTTTCTGAGGTAAAATACACCGAGGCTGATGGGTTCAAACCTGGCCCGGGCCTGCTGAACAACAATGACAACTGCAATTAAAAAAATAGCCAGGTTTGTGATTATATATACACATATAAAATGGCTTTTCCAGGTCTCATTTCCTAGAAATATTTCCAGGTTTCCTTCCAGAAAATTGTGACTAATTTACATTCCCATCAACAAGGCTGGAGAGTACTTATGTCTGCACAACCTGGCTGATAAGAGGTATTATCCATACTCTTAAAGTTAGGAAGTCTACTATGTAAGTATTTATTAAGCACCTACCATATACCATTGTTAATTTGCACTTTTAAAATTTTAAACGAGGCTGCGAGTGAACATGTTTCTGTTTTTATATGTTTTCATATATTCTGTATTACTGCTCTGAGTTGCTGATTGGTGTTTTGGATTATTTGTAAATGTCTTACTAATTTATCAGAGCCTTTTAATAATTGAGGACACCAACTCTGTGACCTTGCAGAGCTCTCTGACCTGTCTCACAGGAAACCGTCTCTATTCCAGGCAGTCGGGTCTGGCACTACTTTATATGTCTAGTTTCTGTTCTGCAGTCAATCTAAGAAAAGTGAGCTGAGAGTATAAAAATATTTCTGTGCCAGTTATCAATGTATTGCCTCTTAACTTCAGGCTGGGTGTCTGCTCTGCCTGAATGTGTTAAGTGTGATAAAAGGGTAAGATAAAGATGAGCAGAGAGCTCTAATGGGTACAGCAGTTGCCTCTTAACTCCAGGCTGGGCGCCTGCCCTGCCGTGATGGACCGGCGGTGTTCCCTTCCCAGTGGGTGCAGTGTTAACGGCCCTCAGTGGAGCAGCAGGACAGGTGGGAGGAAGAGGCTCTCCCTGCTCTGGCCTGGCTTGCTGCCGCTGTCTGCCTCTTCCTCATTTCTCCTGAGGTCTGTCAGTGGTGCTGGGCGCTAGGGACCCCCGGGGGATCTGCCACAGCCCTGTAATGTGCAGCCCCTCAGCCTCTCCAAGCCCAGCCTGGGGTCCCCCTGCCCAGGTGTCTCCCGACACATCCCTGTGTACCCAGGCCAGCTCGGGTCCACACGTAGTCTGCAGCTGCCTTACCACCAAGTCTAGACCCTCATCTTGGGGACTGGGTCCCTTCCTTGTCCTTCCCTGGGCCTCTCCCTCGGCCCTGCTGTACCCAGTAGAGCTCGCCGCATCTTGTCTTACCCTTTAATCACACTTAATACACTCTTTACATTAGAGCTCTCCTATTTAAATTACAAAGTGGATTTGGACTGGAACAATTTTCTGATGTTTTCTTCTAGCCTTCCTAGCGCTATTATTCTTTTACTATTTGAATGTCTCATTCCTCTCAATGTATCTTGGTGTGTGCTAAAGTTCAAACTTACTGGTTTTCCAGAAGTTTGCCGCTCTGCCTGTGGCCACTTCATAATACATTTTGGAACATGGTTCCAAATGCAATGGTTTTGCATTGTTTGTTCCAAAAAGGAAATCTCAAGAGTCACCACAAAACCCTCTTCCCCTAAATATTAAACAATCTATGCCCGTAATAAAATACTTTTTTTTTTGAGACAGAGCCTCAAGCTGTCACCCTGGATAGAATGCTGTGGCATCACAGCTCACAGCAACCTCCAATTCCTGGGCTCAAGTGAGTCTCTTGCCTCCACCTCCCAAGTAGCTAGGACTACAGGCACCCGCCACAACGCCCGGCCATTTTTTGGTTGCAGCCGTCATTGTTGTTTGGCGGGCCCAGGCTGGATTCAAACCCACCAGCTCAGGTGTACGTGGCTGGTGCCTTAGCCCGTTGAGCCATCGGCACTGAGCCAATAAAATACTTCTTAAAATTAAAAAAAACTAACCTCATGGAAAATTAAAACTTCTAACTTTTTCCAGCATCAAAGGAAACAACTGAAATGACATAGCAGATGGAGATTAAAGACACCAAGAACATGATATATAAAAAGCTCTGAGGCATGTACGTCTTCCCCCAAACCATGCCTCTAACACCCAGACGCCAGCACAGAACATATGTCACGCGTGTGGATTTTAATTTGCAAAACTAAAATGCAGATGCAGTTTCAGACCATAAAAGCCACTGAGACCAGCTTGGACTTGGAGGAAAATCTTGCTCCGATCTGCAGGGAGGAGGAGAAGAAGTCGTCTGCCTGCAGTCCCCACCAATCTGCAGACAGTCCTCCACTTGCCCTCATTCCCTCCTCTCCACTAACTGCACAGAGGCCCATGGGGCCTCTTTCTGCCCAGACTAACCAGTCCACTCTGGGCTTTTGCTCTTGGTCCACCGGGTTTGCTCGGGTGATGCTGTGCTGGTCAAGAGCCCAGAATAGTCCATGCCAGACGAGGGCACCGGGTGGCCAGCAGGGGGAGAAATTCCTTGTTTCCATTTGTACATCTAGGTTAGAGCCCAGAAAAGAAAAAGGGTGGAAAATGTAGGGAAAAGCACAAGCATGAAACACTCTGTTGCCTTTGCATTATCCATGAAATAGGAGAAGCACTGATGAGTTTGGATTCTGGTGAACCAGAGAGGCTTGTGGTGGTAAAGAAATGTATAACTAATAATTTAATAGAAGGAAAAGTGGAAATAAAAATATCAAATAAATGTAACAGAAGACAAGAAAGGGGACAAAAAGGAATAGAAAGCAGATGGGACAAACAGAATAATGAAAGTGGCCTGAATACTCCAGTTAAAAGCGAAGCAAAAGCAAAAACAAAAGCAATGAGTTCTCTACAGGAGAGTTCCCGGCAACGGGGACTCAGTTGTACTTTTGCTTTGCTTTTAAATGGAGCATTTTTTTTTTTTTTTTTTTTGTAGAGACAGAGTCTCACTTTACCGTGACATCACACAGCTCACAGCAACCTGCAACTCCTGGGCTTAGGTGATTCTCTTGCCTCAGCCTCCCAAGTAGCTGGGACTACAGCGCCTGCCACAACACCCGGCTATTTTTCTGGGGTTTTTTGCAGTTCGACTGAGGCTGGGTTTGAATCCATCACCTTCAGTATATGGGGCCGGCGCCCTACTCGCTACAGTTCCCAGATTAAATGGAGCATTTAAAACTCCTGACCAAGGCCAACTGATGAACTAGCAGCTGCCTGCACTTGCCACTGTCCAGGAAGGGCTGCGGGAGAGGCTCCCCCACGGATGGACCATCTCAGAGAGAGAATCATCAGAGAAGGGACCGGAGACGCCTACAGCAGCGGAGAGGAGTGGGTAGTGTGCTTGCAAACCTGGAAGGTACCTGGGGGAAGTGTCCACATGTGGAGAAGGGTCAGGGGAGGGATCTCCGGGGCTCCACACTCCCTCGACACTGCAAGGCCTCCACATTGATGAGGGAGCTACTGTGAGGGTGGGGGAGCGGCAGTGGGGAGGGCTCAGTGGGGTCCCATCAGCCTCTGGTCTCAGGTCACCGAAACAAATTCCACTGTGCACTCTCATTCCTCCCGCACCTGGTCTGCGGTGGGCTGGGCTCCATTGCAACCACCCCCCGTTTCCCCACCTGGCCAAGGAGGGATTAAATAGGGCAAGTACCCTCACTCACATTGTGACTGGGTGCCGTGCACCCCACAAGTCCCCCCCAGCTGCCTCCAGGGAATCCAGAGGAGCCCTCAGCACCTGCCACCATCATCTTAGCATCTTGATAGCTCTGCTGCTGTGTGACTAGCACTGTGGCGGCTGCCATAGTCAGACCTGGTAGAGGGAGAGCCCCAGCCATTGCCATTGCCTGGCAGGATGCCAAGCATCTCCCTGAGCCACTCTGCTGCCAGTCATGGGACCAGCCAAGGCCCCTGACCTGCCCAGGTACCCATCAAAGTCCTGCGACCTTCCTGGGCACCCACAAAGGTCCTGTAACCCACCCAGGTGCCAGCCAAGATCACACCACCTGCCATGGCAAGACTTCCCAACAGCAGCCTGGGGACCAATCCACCAACCCAAATGAATGTCCCCTCACTAGCTTCAGCCGTGACCAGCCCAGGGCCGCAGGGAGAGGCGGAGCGGCGGCACTGCAGGCTCTCGGTGCCTCTGTCCCTCTCCTGCCTTCAGACCGGAACTGAAACATCAGCTCTCGGGGTCTCTAGCTTGCAGCGGGCAGGTCCTGGGACTTGTCATTGCTCACACCACAGGAGCCCATCATGCCTTGTGATGCACCTCTTCACACACACACACTCTCCTTGTTTCTCTGGAGAAACTTATCAATACACAGGCTCTAAGATTACCTACGTATCTTCAAAAGCTCATCCTATGGCTTTGGATACTGCTATTTTTCGGGCTCAATTAGATTTTTATTTTTTTGCAAGGAATAAAAACACATTGCCTCTGACTTAATATCTAAATAGGTTAATTTTATCAGGCACTTTTTGAATAATAAAACAATTTTCCTTTTTACAAAATGTTTAGTAATTCTATTCCATCTTTGTTCCTGAGGGTGGGAGAGAGCAGGAGCTTCTCAGGTAGGCGAGGCTGTTAGTGCAGGGCTGGCCTCCCCTGGCGCTGTCTGGGTCTCAGCATACTTTTGCTCAGCTTTCTCTTTTGATTCAGACTATTTTCTGTTTGGAAAGAGGAGATTTTCTTTGGAATCTTGAGTAATCCTCTGGTGCACAGCCTGCATTCCATACTCCCCCTGGGGTTCATTCACACCTGGGCATGGGCTTGAGCTATGGGGCTGTTGGACTTGCGGCATCATCGGGCCCCCTCCTTTGGGTGCTCAGCGCTCTGCAAAATACGGCTCATCCTCTGCCCTCCACACATGGCACCACCCAAGGTGTCCCCAAGGCCACACCACTTGCACAGGCGGAGTCAGGATTTGAACCCAGGGCAGACTGACCCCAAGCCTGTGCTCTCAGTCCCAGCCCAGCACCCACCCCCACGATGAGTTTGGCCCTCAGGCTCTTCAGGTGAGTGAGGGGCAGTGGGAACAGAAGGCTCGCTTCCTATGTCCCAGGATGCTGAAGGGAGGGGGCAGGGAGGAAGTGGTGGGAAGTCCAGCTGGTGTCCTGGGTTCGGGGAGGCTAAGGTGTGAGAGATGCAGAGAGGCCAGGCCGAGATCATAATATCTGGGGACACCTCTGCAGGAATGGCAGGAATGGGGCCCTGCAGGGGTGAAGGCCGTCAGGATGGTCCTGGGCAGAGGACAAATGGAGTTGCAGGCTGAGTCAGGTGGCTATGGTCCCCCAGAGCCTGGCAGAGGACTCGGGGTGTGGCAGGTGGGGTTTGTCCTCCCTCCTCCCCTCACAGGCAGCCTGCTGGAGGCCGTCCCTGGGATGCCCCAGCACTGCCCGGGACCCAAGTCCTCAAAGAGCTTTGAGGTGCCAGTTGGGTGGCAGGAGCCTGATCAAGCCGGAGGCCCCGCCTCCCCACGTTTGAGTTACAGGGCACTGGGGCTGTGATGTCTCTCATGGGATAGTGTCTAAAGCAGCAAGATCGGCCCGGATGACAGCACAGCCTGAGAATGTGCATGGGTGGGACTTCCACTAACTGCTGAGGGCGGCGGGGTGCCTCCACGTGGTCTGGGAGGTTTTCATGGGTCTGAGACTGATCCTGGCTCTGCCAAGTCAGAGCCACTCAGAGATGCACGTGTCCCCTAAGTGGGTGTGTTCACTTCTCCTTGGTTCACACTAATCCACCCTCAGTAGGGTCTTAGGGTTCATTTACCTAAAGTTTTTCGAAGATCGGCAATGACTTTCTCCAGAGCTACCAGGCTTTTAATCTGATGCGATGTTTCTATCTCCTCTTCTGTGGGAAAAGTTAGAACAACAATCAAGATTTGAGAAACGAGCGTGGCTTAATCCTGACTCTAGTTTTTCCTTTCATACAGGCCACCTGGCTTTAGACTTTGGGCTCAACTTTGACCCTCTTCGGTCTCTGCTCGCCACTATGAACTTTGTTCCACTCTTCATCAGACAGATCACATCTAAAAGTATTCAGCAAATATGTATGTTTACCATCACCTACATAACAGGTCACTCCTGTTTGCCTACTTTTCTTTTATCTCCAGAGACCATTCATGGACCATCCATTAGAATATGATGAATATTATTAAGAAGCTAAATATAAAAGATTATGCCAAAAAAGATCAAACATCAGGAAAAGGAGAAACCACATTAGAAGTTCTATCAGTCCTTTCCACAGTGTAATAAAATTACTCTAGCCCAGGAGACAGAGGGAGTGAGCTTCCACAGTTTTCCCTGCTGCAGTGCTGCAATTCACATACTAAGTGATTCATTCCTGTGGGCCTCACTTTGAAACTTCTCTGCCTCATCCAAAGATGTGGATCATATGGAAAATATTTCAGAGTCTATACTTGTACCTTCAGAGAAGTCAGTGGCGGGACTCCGTGTAGGCCTGAACAGTGAGGACCAAGAAACTTGGGATTGTGCTACTTGTGGAATGAATGACCACAAAACTGACCACAAGTTAGGAGGTGGGCTTTGTGCCTGGCACTTGGTGTTGTCTGCTTGAAGAGGAAGAGGAAGAGTGGGATTCTGAAGGGAGCATTCTGCCAAAGAAACCATTTGCATCTGCTTCCGGCAGAATCACAGGTGGAGGGACGTGAAGTGGACACCTCCTTGTGGGACTGACTCCTTGGGGGTGGGAGGGGAGTGGATGTCCAATGTGGTTTCCAGGGGCTGGGTGAGGCTGGGAGGAATTGGGAGCACTGCACCTTTCTGACCTACATAAACAGCAGCTTGCCACAGTTCAAATTGTTATGCCAGTCCTCAAGGGAAGAGTCAAAATTGAATGCAGTGATGGACACTCCTGAACACACTACCCCTGGCATGCTGGCCCTAGATCAAGAGCTGATGGAAGCCCCTGCCATGTGTGCATATAGAAGAGTCACGTGATACTGCTGGGCTCCTTCCATCCAGGGCCCTCAGCCTGAAGTCCCTGGGGACTAGGAAGGTGAAGGGGCCTTACCCTGACTGAATATTTGAAGAAACAAAAAATCTGAATATCCATAGAGTTATTTAAAATTCTTAATTTGTTACCAGAGATCTTTCCAAAAAATAAAACTCCAGGCTCAGATGGTTTCACTGGTGAATTCTATCCAACATTTAAGCAAGAAATAATATCAATCTGACTCAAACTTTCACAGAAAACAAACAGATATCATCACCCAACCTGTTATATAGGGCTAACTTAGCCTTATTACCAAAATATCATGACAATTCCCCCTGAAAAAAGAAAAAGAAGGAAAGAAAAGACACAAAGAAAATCATGAACCAATATTACTCATAAATATAGATGCAAAATTCTTAGCAATTCTTTGACTGTAGATGCAAAAAATACGTACCAATTATTTGCAAGTCAAATAAAACAAAAATAATAGAAAAACTGATAATATAAAACTACCAAGTAGTCCTTATCATAGGTATGCAAGGTTGGCTTAGCAACCAAAAATCAATCAGTATAATCCACCATTTTAAGATAACAAAGAAAAGGAACTGATCATCATTTACATATATGCAGAAAAATAATGACAGAATTCAGGAGAAAAACTCTCGCCAAAATAAGATGATGTACTCATAAAATACATCTATAAGAAATCTCCAGCTAGTATCATACCTAATGGCAACAAAACACAATTATTTCCTACTGAGATCTGGCAAGATACACGTACTTTGAACACTTTTATGCTTGAGGTACTAGCCAATGCAATAAGGCAAGAAACTTTTTTAAAAGTCATAAATATAAGTTTAGAAAGGATGAAGCAAAACAGTCCTTATTTGTTAATATGAGTAGTTACATAAATCAATCTAGGGAATCTATGAAGCAATTTCTGTAGTGTTAATGTAGAGTCTGGGCCCAAGACAGTTTCTAGTTATTTTTCCCAGGGTAGAAGGTTTTAATTTTATGACTTCAACAACAGTGAGTTTTGCCCGTGTCCTGAGAGTGAGTGCTTTCTATGTCTCTCTCTGGGGCAGAGGATTTTGTTTCTTCCATTTTCCAGAAGCAAGCAGGCATTGGCCTGTGTTCTGGAGTATGAAGACCCCCCTCTCCAGTGCTGGGACATGGGCCAGGATCACTGCTTGGCTCCAGCAGCATCTAGTCACATCCTGCCTGCTTGGCCTCCCAGACTGCAGGGAGGTGTAGGAATCTCCTCTGAGTCTGGGGCTCAGCTAATCAAAACTTTCAGAATTAGCAAAAACCTTGCTGTTTTCTTCTAACCCGCTGTGTGATAGCTACCTCTCCTTCCTGTGCTCTGCCAAATGTGAGCCAGTCCTTAAATCTCACAGCTCTTTAGAGATGCCTGTCCCTCATAGAGTCTCCACCCATCTGTTTGGCTTTTGACTTCAGCTTTTTGCAAGACTCAAGAAAAGTCATCACCTTGCATATTATCTGTCTTTTTTCTCATTGTTAGACTGGAAATAAAGTTCTTTGCAGTTCTCTGCATCCTAAGTAGAAGTGAGTGTCCCAAGGCACACTTATTCCATGCTTCTGAGATGGTGCCATTGTCTCTTTCTTGTCATCCAATACAGCTATTATTATGTCTACTGGTTCCCCCTCATTCATGGTGCACTGTCCACACTTCTGATACTGTCCCATTATCTCCTTGTCGTCCAAAACAGCTATTATTATGTCTACTGACTCTCCCTTGTTCATGAAGCACTGTCCCTCAGAGCTCATGTTTGCTTTTACATTTTGGTTCAGACTGTTCCCTTCTATTCACCATCAAATGTACAAAAAGTCACTGTGTTTCTCAACTTGACAAGAACATGCAGACAGGACAATTCAAATCCTAAACCCGCACAAGCCTGTATTTATAAATTCTCAGGCAATGTCCAAAAAATTGACTAACTGGGAGAAAATGTTTTTAAGATATATGTTTGTGTATCATAGACAAAAGACTAAAATACCTTGAAAATAGAAAGATTCTTAAAAATTAAAGCTTAGAAAAATGAGAAAAATATTTCAACAGATAATTTACAAAAAATACATAAAAATGATCTATAAGCATGTGAGAACTCACTCAGTGGAATGACACTGAAATACCTCTTCTCAGCTGTCACATTGACAGAAACGGGAAAGTATGACGATGACATGCTGTGGCTGTGGCTGTGGGGAAACAGCACTTGTGTGTGTTGCTGGCAGGTGTGCTAACTGCAGCCTCCTGAGGGAGGACTTGCTGGTTCTATCACAGGAACAGATGCACTTATCTTTCAACTCAGCAACCCCCTTGTCCATACCTATTCTGAAGATACACCTCCAACAACACAGAACTTGTTACCCATCACAGCACTGTTTGGTACTGGAAACGATCTAAGTGACGCTCACGGGAGAGTGGCTGAATGAATGGTAGCACGCCCAGACAGTGGGAACTTTGCAGCTGTCAAAACTGTCACGGAGTGATTTACCGTGTACGTTGTTAGGTTAAAATGAAAAGGGCAAAAGAGTGTGTATAGGGTGCTTTTGTGCAAGAAAGGAAAGGATATGCTATAATGCACGTGCACCTGTTAGAAAGGGTAGAACAGACAGTGCGGAGCCTGAGGACAGCAGGTGAGAACGGGCTGGAGGAACGGGCAGTGGGGCCCGTGAGCGGAATGAGGTGGGGTGAGACTTCTAGGCATGTTAGTGCCGTGGTCGTGACATGGAATATTAGAGAAATGTAACATAACCACACTGAAGAGAGCGAAAAAGAAAGGAGCAGACAAGAAACTTTGGGACTATACACCAGTAGGCAGAAGACGCAAGGCCTCGGCCAGCGTGTCTCTGCAGGGCACGTGTTAGCAGCCCTGACACCGCATCCCAGCCTCGGCCAGCGTATCTCTGCAGGGCGCGTGTTAGTAGCCCTGACACCGCGTCCCGTGTGCTCCAGGACTGGGAAATGTGCTGGATAACGAGAGCCAGGTTTCCCACAGCTAAAAGGACAGGAGAGGACCAGGACTGGACTGCAAGTCCTGGCTCTGAACTCAGCACAGTGAGATGTGCGCACGGATCTGCACACTGACCCTCCTCTCCCGGCTCTGTCTGCAGGAGGGCCTGGAAGCAGGGACACCCAGTGGCAGCAGTGAGCACATCTGGCCCACAGCTCTAACAGAAACCAGGACTCTTGGGAGACATTGCTGATAGCAGGGCCGGGGGCAGGGACGTTCTGAGAGAAACCTGGAGCCTTGGTGCCAGAGGGGGTGGCAGTGTGCTAGCCGGTCACCAGCACTCTCAGCAGTGAAGCCCAAGGGCACCGAGGCTTCAGAGTGAATGTGAGTGGTTTCTAGCCCGTGGGATGAAGCAAATGTAAGTTTACACCAAAATGAGCAGGTCAGTGAAGAAGGGACAGCTCTTCTTACAGTACAATTTTAACTGATCAAAGAAGGAAGGATGGCAAAAGATTCCTGGGTCCCTGTAGCGATGCTTGGTGGGCCCTGGATGCTGTTTCTAATAAGGTCCCCTCCCTGCGCCTGACACATCGTCAGGCTCTGGAGCCGTGACCCAGGCGTGTGTGTAGGACACACCACAGATGTCCTGCACGTGTGTCCTGGGTACGGACACGCCCTTTCACCCCACGGGGCTCAAGCTGAAGTTTTGCACATGGTTTTTTCCAGCAAACACATCTTTGAAGGGAGGCTTTTCTCCACTCCTGGGGATCTTCTGGGGGACGCCCTAGCTGTCTGTCTCTACCGGGGGAGAAGTGACTTGGCTGAAGGGACCTTCCGCTCCTCCTCTCCTTCTGGGTAACTGCTGTTCTGCAAGACAGCACTCGGCTGTGCCCCTCTGGGGGTGGCTTCCCGGGGGGGGGCCCATGGGAGTGGGGAGCTGAGGAATTCTCAGCTCAACAGGGATGTGGGAACCTGCCTAAATCCTAACTCGGGGGAAGCAGCCGCATTCTCCAATGCACAGATCCATTCCCACTGCATCAATCTCACTCCTGTCTCCCGGTGCTTCCGACCAAGGCAGGGGCAATTGCTGGGCTGACATTACCTTCAAGGGGAAGTATGTCCATATTTTCAGAAGGGAGTGGCTTTTCTTCAAGTTTCTTAGGAGTACTGGTCTGAAAATTATCTTTAATAAGGACTTCTTTGATGAAGAATATGAAAAAAATTGCAAAAGTTTTTTGATTACACACCTGTGAACATTTTTGGCCCATATGTTATCTTACAATGTTGAGTTCAAATGCTAACATAGTTTACAAATTCAGTTTGAAAATGTGTGTTGGAAAGTTAATCTGTAAGCAGAGTCAGGTGCCATCTGAATGCCTTGGACCCAGCAGTCTGGGCCTCAGCAGATATTGGGGGAACTAATTAATCCCAGGAATTAGAATTTACATCTAAAAGAAAGAATTTACATCTGGATGCAAAATCTCAACAAAATGCTGAACTTCCCTGATGCTAAATGCATTTCTATGCACTGCTGTCCCCCTGGAAGCTCTTGACCAATACTCTGTCTTGGCTATCAGGATGTTTTATTTAACAACACATATTTTTGACACCATGACGCTGCACTTTGGAAAAGTGCATTCTTTGCCTTTGTTCCGTACTCACTGTGTGGCCGTGGCAAGTCATTCCTTAGACTGTAGTTTCACGCTCTGTCAAATAGGGTAATAGTGAGTGCCCTGTTTTCTCAGAAGCCTCAGGGGAGCCCAGGGTGAGACCCAGCATGTTGGACTAACTGTAAAGTGCAGGATAGTTCAAGGTTCTTATTTGCCTGGCTAAACTTGGCTCCCATACTGAGAGGGGATGTGTCTGGATGTGCACTCTGGAGATCCAGAATAAGGGTCCTTTGTCCCCACCTGGTAAGGTGCGGTTTCCTCTGTCTTGAGAAGGCCACAGAAGTGGTTGTGGACAATTATCCCAGAAATAGCTGGTCTTAAAGAATGCTAACGTGATAGGGTCATATACCGGGTTGAAAAGAAAAAGATATACTTGCTTTTCTTTGTTTGTTCTGATATTGATGTTGTGAGTGGTCTTCTTGTTTCAAACAATTTTGCTTTATTTGGCTCCAAAATCTCTCGGACGAGAATTTCATCTTGGGAAAAGCACACAAGCTCACGTTAGAACCAGCAGGGCGGCACGGACACCTTTCCTCCGTGCACCTAAGCTGGTCTGTGAACCCAGCAGACAGAAAGCTCCAGGGGCTCGGTGGATTTAGGACTTGACTTTCTCAAGAACCTGTCTGGGGTGGGCAGGCCGCTGCCTCCCTGAACGTGTGCAGAGGAGCAGAGACTGTGCAGATGTCCTGGACAGTGAGCGTGGCCCCTGAGACAGAACGCTGAACACCTGGCCCCAGATGTGGCCTTAATCCTCCACCCTGCCCTGTTTCATTTACTTCATCCTGAACTTCACCTGTCCAGTCTCCGAGACTCTCCCAAGCTGTCGTCCATGCATGAATCTCTCTTCTGATTTTTATGGAAACGTGGCCTTCTTTTCTCTTCCTCTGTGACCTTACAACCTCCCCAAGGAAGCTTTCGGCCTAAGAGCCCTGGCTCTGTGTCCAGCAGACCCTGCCCACACTCAGGCTCTGCTTTCTCCAGCCTGTGGTCCTGGACAGGTCCTTCCACAGCTCTGACCCTGAGCTTCCTGTATGTAAAATGGGGAGTGTACGTTTGTCTCATGGGTTTTGAGGGAAGCAAGTAAAGCAGTGTATGCAGAAAGCACTCAACAGGGTTCCTAGACAAGGGGGGCACTAAGTGAATGCCAGCAGAAAGCTGCTGCTGATTCTGTATGACAGTCTCTTCCCCAGGCTGCAGGCAGGACAGTGCAGCCTGGAGCCCCATGAGTGACCAGCTGGTCCTGCTCTGCCTGGGACCCTCGAGTTTACCTCGGGAAGTCCCACTGCAACCCCTGGTAGCATCAATACTGGCCACCCCAGCATCAGTCCAAGCGGGACATGTGAGCAAAGGGGAGGAGATTGAACTGTCACTGGAATGAAGATGTCCCCAATACGCCCGAGGAAAATGTTTCCTTCTTCTAGTAAAAGAGAAAAGGTGACACGGCAGTGGTCTCCGGGGACATACTCATTTCCCAGGTTGTTGTGACAGTCTTGGTTCTTCTGGACATGTTCAGGGAGGCAGTGGCCTATCCACCCCACACAGTGTTCTTCAGAAACTCTGGAGCAAAATCCCAACACACCGCGTCCTCACTGATGAATGGGAGCGGAGTGACAGACACGCTTAGCCACACAGAGTGCACACCAGGCATGGGGACGTGGGGGAGGAGATGGCAAGTTGCCCATCAGCTCAGTGCATACTGTTCTGATGACAGGCATGCCCCCAGCCCAGACCTCAGCTCCATGCGACATCCCACACAGCAACTGAACTCGCACCTACAGCTACTGACATAAAGTGAAAACGTGTCTGCTCCTGCACCCTTCCTCGTGCCTGGAAGGGGACCAGGTGTCTGTGCCATGGACACCATCATGAGCATGGGGCAAGAACCAGAGGGGTGGCCAGGATGACCATGGGGACTTGCAACAAAGCCAGGTTTCACCTGCCCTTAACGGCTGGTGACCCAGGAGCACAGCCCCTCAAGGTCAAGCACTGCCCCCAGACTCCGTCCTGCCCAGCAGCACCGGCTTCCATCCAGAGAAGATCTTGGCCAGCTGTGGCACAGAAGCACCAGTCTTAGGCATTTTAAGGTCCTAAAAAGTCAGGACATCTCAGTAGAGGTGGGGTCTGGGACAAGAGTGGCTCTTGGACAGTATTTATTGGAACCTACTCTGTCCCAGACACTGCACAGATGCTGGGGATCAAGGACAACCTTGGCCCCTGGTCTCTGTCCACTCCAACCAGACATGCATGAGAGGTGAGATTCCTCAGCCGTGACTATGTAAAGTGTCAGGGTAACGGGGTGCACACTGAGACTGGATGGGGCCCCAGGGCAGGCAGAGGGCAAGACCTGGGCTGACAGCACAACCAAGAGGCTCCTCCCGGGGCTCAGCCTAAACCACCCGGCCGAGCCCTGCTCCAGTGAGCCATGACCTTGCCGAGGCCCCTCTTGTTCAGGGGGTGAGCTATCTCTGCAGCTCGCCCTCTCTAACTATGCTCACTGTCACCAAATTGGACCATTGGAACCAAACTGCTCCCTGTAGGAAGCTGGGAATGGCTTCCTGGGGACACCAACTCCACAATGTCCTGCAAAGTCCTTGAAATAGGTTGACAACAGCCCAGCTGCAGCAAGATACACTCCTGCTCGAAGGGCAGTAGCCATCATCGAGGGGTCCACTTTGAGATGAGAGGTTCCCAGGAGCATTATAAGTCTAATGCTCTAAAATTCTATGTCTTTCTTAATTTCTTGGAGGTTTGATTTGACACTCCAAAGTGTGCACTAAAGCTATGGGCCAAGGCAACGTGATTCTAGCCTCAAGCCAAGTTAGTGCCCTTCACCACCTGCCACTCGTACCAAGTTACTGGGGACGTGTCTGCTCATAACCACCCATTTTCACGAGCAGACTGGAGGTTGAAATGGATACCAGAGGCCTGCTTACCTAATACTGAGGCCATTTCATCACCCAGATGTTTTAAACTTGATGGCAGGTCAAAATTTGAACCTAGGGGAGAAACAAACCCTTGGGATTACAGGGCTGAACTTGCATTTACTTTTCTTTCATGGGTGAGGCTCTTCTTTTTGGAGTGCCGCCAAGGGGAAGGAGCCATGTGGGCGAGGAGAGTTGGCCATAGGGAGGTTTTCCAGGACTTGGGTTTCTTATCTCAAATGGGGGGCAGGGTGCCCACCCATGGCTGGCTAAGGCGGGAGGATGATCGATCCAGGGGCTCTGAGCCAAAACCTGCCCTCCTGGTTCCTGGACTCATCCCTTGTGAGCACAAGAGGCCATGTGCTCGTTCTAAGGGTAACTGGCTTATGCAACCATTTTGAACAAAGGAAGAGGGAGACACCCTCCATTTTGTAAAAAGCAACATTTTTACCTCCTTTATGAATTATTGGAAAAATTAATTGGGATGTCATTA
This sequence comes from Arctocebus calabarensis, assembly GCA_963573935.1. NCBI lineage: Eukaryota > Metazoa > Chordata > Mammalia > Primates > Lorisidae > Arctocebus > Arctocebus calabarensis. Next base: position 307 of record CAUYON010053307.1, on the reverse strand, counting down.
CACTGAGATGGCTCTAGCTGCTTGGATTTCTACCCAAGCAAACTGAAGCTTAACTCCACAGAAACAGAAAAGGAAACTCAAGCTTAACCAGTCAGAAATCACCAACCAACCTCTAACCAGGAACGTCCCACTTTACCTCATCAAATATTTTCAGTGTCTTGCTTCCGAGGACACTGAATATAAATTTCCCCTTCCATCCCCTCAGGGGAGCTCTGAACTGCCCAGGTCCAGCGCTGCCCAATTCCTGAATTGCTGAATGCCTAGCAAACTCATTGACATTTAATGTGCCCAAGTTTGTCTTTTCACA
>CAUYON010053304.1:0-15553 GCA_963573935.1 Arctocebus calabarensis | reverse complement strand
ATATAGTGATCAAGGAAATGCCATGAAGGATATCTGTAACAGTATGATCAAAATATTTCTGAATGTATATGAATCGTGCCCTGTGATTGCACCAATGTACATAATTATGATTCAATAAAATTATTAAAAAAAAAAGAATTCCAGAGTGTTATTATTACGTTATTTATTTATTGAGACAGACTCTCACTTTGTCGCCCTGGACCATGGCATCATACAGCTCACAGCAATCTCCAACTCCTGGGCTTAGGCGATTCTCTTGCCTCAGCCTCCCGAGTAGCAGGGACTATAGGTGTCCGCCACAATGTCTGGCGGTTTTTCTGTTTTTGCAGTTCGGCTGAGGCTGGGTTTGAACCCACCACTTTTGGTATATGGAGCCAGCGCCCTACTCGATGAGCCACAGGCACTGCCCTAGATATTTGGGTTTTTTTTGAGACAGAGTATCACTCTGTTGTCCAGGCTAGAGTGCGTTGGTGTCAACCTAGCTCCCAGCAACCTCAAACTCTTGAGCTCAAGTGATACTCCTGCCTCAGCCTCCTGAGGAGATGCGAGTACGGGTGCTCACCACAACACCCAGGTAATTTTTCTATGTTTTGGAGAGGAGTCTTGCTGTTGCTTAGGCTGGTCTTAAACTCCTGAGCTCAAGCAATCCACCTGCTGTGGCCTCCTCAGAGTGTTGAGATCACAGGTGTGAGCCCAGCTGGGATTTTTATTTTTTTTATTTTTTATTTTTTTGTAGAGACAGAGTCTCACTTTATCACCCTCAGTAGAGTGCCGTGACATCACACAGCTCACAGCAACCTCCAATTCCTGGGCTCAAGCAAGTCTCTTGCCTCCGCCTCCCAAGTAGTTGGGACTACAGGTGCCCGCCACAAGGCCCGGCCATTTTTGGGTTGCAGCCGTCATTGTTGTTTGGCAGGCGGGGCTGGATTCGAACCCGCCAGTTCAGGTGTACGTGGCTGGCGCCTTAGCCTGTTGAGCCACCGGTGATAAGCCTGAATTTGTACATTTTAAGTCAAAGTTATAAGTGTGCCCTTCACCCAGAGTTGGTACATTCTACCAGTTAGAATTTACCCCACCCCTCCTCCCGACTCCCACCTACTTGATTTCCTCTGTGCATAAAAGTGTTGATCAACTAGTTCCAATTTAGTATTGAGTACATGAGGTGGTTCTTCCATTCTTGCAACTGGAAAAGAATGGTCTGCCTCCAGTTCATCCAGGTTGTTACAAAAGATACTACATGACCATTTTTTAAACTTTTTCCCATTTTTGATTTCTTTTCCCTTGATGATTTGTTTGAGTTCTTTGTAGATTCTGGATCTTAGTCCTTTATCAGATATATAGTTGGCAAATATTTTCTGCCCTCTTGTATGTTGTCTATTTACTTTGTTGATGATTCAAGCCCAGGAAGCCTGGGTTATACATTTCTTGCTGGTAACTACTGCTGCTGACACCAATTTCTTTTCCAAACAGTCACACAATGAGATCCAGGCCAGGTGTTTGGTCTCTATTCGTTTGCAAACCATTCCTCCCCAGATCTTCTGCTGGAATCTGGAAGGCCCTTGTCCTACCCCAATTCTGGGCACTTAGCCCTTGCTCACTGAAAGGCTGAGTCAAGCACATCCCCCACTGTCCCTTTCAATCATCACTGCCTTTGCTCATGATGCTAACCAAGCTTTTTTCTGTCGGGGAACAACACCTGGGTAGTATTCCTAGATTCCTATTTTAATCCAATGCTTTTTACTTGAGGTGAAGCTTCATGAAATTCCAGGGGCTTAGGCCACGTCCAGAATGGAAGCTGAGCATCTAGAGAACGTAATGTTCCACTTCTGCTTAAAATTCTTGGAGCTCTTTCATCACAGATACTTAGTCTTGAAATGAATCTTAGTGAAGCCTACAGGGGAAGAAAGAAGGACCCAAAGAATGAGGTTATTTGCTAGAGACATCGTACCCCCAGGCACTCGGGGGTAGATTTCAGACTGGGAACCAGGACTCCCAGTACTTTGGCACGTGCTTTCAACTGTGTACAGAAGGAAAACCTGATGATTAGATAGTAGTCATTTACAATATGATTTTTACCAATGTTACATAGCATTTGAAGCAAAGTTGAAAAATCCAAACAATTATTGATGCATTGCTTTGGTAACAAATGGAAACCCTAGAGGTAAAAGATTATTTCAATAATGAACATTTTTAAGGACTTATATAAGGAAATTTATAGGATGCTGATGGATAATAAAACGATGACAGTACTATTTAATGGCATTTGATGAGAGCACAAGTACAATTAGTGTCTTGTCTTGCACACCATAAATCAGGTAAGTCTACGCAAGATTAAAGGCGTTAAAAACATTCCAAAATGTACCATTGGTGGAAATCTCTAAGCAGCCATGAACCAAAGAAAGCAGTGCTTTGAACAAATTCAAATTAGTTCGCTAATGGAAATCTTAGAAAAGATGATTTGAGTCAAGGGCTCTGTTTGAATCAAGATCCATTAAAATATTACTTTCACAGATAGGGCATTTGTGAAATTAAATTTTCAGACAAAATGGCTAGTCCAAATTTTGAAATAAGTGGGTTATGATTTTGCTTGGAAAGGAAGAAATTTGCAGATTTAGGAGAAAGATATTTTCTTTTTTTTTTTTTTTTTTTTAGAGACAGAGTCTCACTTTATCGCCCTGGGTAGAGTGCCGTGGCGTCACACTGCTCACAACAACCTCCAGCTCTTGGGCTTAAACGATTCTCTTGCCTCAGCCTCCCGAGTAGCTGGGACTACAGGCGCCCGCCACAGCGCCCGGCTATTTTTTGTTTTGCAGTTCGGCCGAGGCCGGGCTTGAACCCGCCACCTTCGGTATATGAGGCTGGCGCCCTACTCGCTGAGCCACAGGAGTTGCCCTATCCTATTTTATTCTTGATAAATGTATTGGCACTTTGTATTTTCTCTCCCTTTTTTGTCATTATTGATAAAGATTTATAAACTTTACTAATCTTTTCAAAGAAAGAGTTATTTCTTTTATTGATTTTTCTCTATTATTCTATTTTTAATTTCATCAATTTCAGCTTCTGATTATTTTCTCACCTGTGCTTGTTTTGGGTCTATTTGCTGTTCATTATTGTCTACAATCTTAAGGTAAAAGAATAATTTATTTATTTGAAACATTTTTTCCTTTCTTAATTTATGGTTAAGTGTTATGAATTTTCCTATCAGTACTGCTTTAATCATGGATCACAAATTGTAATATTATACACTTTTATTTTCATTCAATTCAATGTTAATTTTCTTTAAGACTTTCTATGGATTATCTGGAAGTTGGTTGTACATTGTCCAAATTTTTAGAGATTTTTCTATTGTCTTCCTGTTGTCATCAGAAAATACATTGTGTAAGGTCATTTTTCATTTAAATTTGTTGAGGATTGTTTACAGCCCAGGATAGTCTACCTAAGTTTATCTTCCATGTGAACCTGAAGATAGTGTACTTTGCCTTCATCATAGTGAAATGTTAAATCTGCTTGTTTGATGTTGCTTTTTAGATTCATACAGTAGGCCCTCAATATCCATAGGTTTTTAGGGTCAACTGTGGGGCTTAAGCATCCACAGATTTTCTTATTTGTGGAGGATGCTGGAGGCAATCCCTCATGGAAAGGAAAAGAAAACTGTCTTATTTGAGGTTTTCTGTCTAGTTGTTTTCTCGACCACTGAAAGAAGGTAATGAAATATCCAGTTATAATTGTGGATTTGTTTATTTTTTCTATTCTATTAGTATTTTGCTTCATATATTGAGCTTTGTTAATGTTTTGGTGTATATACAAGTGGCAATGCTATGTTTGGGGGGGATTGCCTATTTTATAATTGTGTAATGTCCCTTTCTGATCCTGTAAATTTTCTTTGCTTTAGTTTTACAAAGGTTGCTAATGTTTACTTTATCTAATATTTATATACCCACTCATGTTGTCTTGTGATTAATATATACATAATATATGATAAACCATTTTTCATCCTCCTACTTTCACCTGCCTATATTATTATATTTACACTAAGCATCTTGTAAACATAATTTAGGTTCATTATGTTTCTTCATACAATTTGACTTTTAATTGGTGTATTTAGACTCCTTATTTGATTTTTTTACTTTACATTATGTTTTCTTTTTTTATTGATGGGGATTCATTGAGGGTACAAAGATCTAGGTTAAACTAATGGCATTTATCAGGCAAAGTCCCTCTTTCCCTCTCTCCACTCTCCTATCCCCTCATGTACTAGGTCATCAAGTGCCCTCATATTAAAATTGAGTACATAAGATTTTTACTTCTCCATTCTTGTGTTGCTTTACTAAGAATAGTATTTTCCACTTCCCTCCAGGTTAATGCAAAAGACGTAAAGTCTCCATCTTTCTTAAAGGCTGAAAAGTATTCCACTGAATACACATACCACAGCTTTTTCATCCATTCATGGGTTAGTGGGCATTTAGGCCACCTCCACATTTTGGGTGATTGCAAATTGAGCTGTGATAAATAGTCTAGTGCAAATGTCCTTATGAGGAAAGGATTTTTATTCTTCTGGGTAGGTGCCCAGCAATGGGATTGCAGGATCAAATGGGAGGTCTAGTTTGAGTTCTTTAAGGATTCTCCATATTTCCTTCCAAAAAGGTTGCAATAGTTTACAGTCCCACCAGCAATGTAAACGTGTTCTCTTCTCTGTATATCCATGCCAGCATCTGCAGCTTCGAGACTTTATGATGTGGGCCATTCTCACTGGGATTATATTATATCTCAGGGTGGTTTTGATTGGCATTTCTCTAATAATTAGGGACAATGAGCATTTTTTCATATGTTTGTTAGCTGTTCATCTATCTTCTTTAGAGAAGGTTCTATTCATCTCTCTTCTCCATTGATATAAGGGGTTGTTGGTCTTTTTATGTTGCTTAATTTGATTTCTCTGAAAATCCTAGTTAACCAATCTTTTGTGTGATTCATAATATGGTTCTGGCAGAACTGGGTAACCACATGTAAAAGACTGAAAGTGAACCTGTACCTTTCCCCATTTACTAAAGTTGAATCAAGATGGATTAAAAAAAAAATCTAAGACTGAGACATGAAACAACAAAAAACCTGAATAACATGGGAGGGGGAACACTTGAAGGTATTGGGCTAGGAGAAAAACATTATAAAGAAGACTCCAATGACAAATCCAACAACAGCAAAAAAAAAAACAAATAGGACATAATTAAACTGAATAGCTTCTGTACAGCTAGGAGACAAAACCAAAGCAAATAGCCAGCCATCAGAATGGGAAAAGATATTTTCTTTTATTATTGATAAATATAGTTGCACATATTTGTAGCTGCCACCCAGCCCCCCGATCAATGATGCAGAGGTAGCACTGCAGATGAAATGATTGATATGAAAGGGAATGGCTGAAGCTTATGTAGGCTTTTCAGCAACTACCCATCTTTACTAAGATTCTTATATACCCCAAATAATCAGATAACAATATCCAAGGATAAAAGACACAAAAGGTAACAAAATCTGCCATAAATATAACTCATTTGAATTAATACAGCAAAGCATGTATACACCCTTTTAAACCAAGAATATCCTGTTTGGACATAAACAACAATGGAGATAAACCACAAAGGCGCTGGGTTGTCTGTTTTGTTTGGTGACTTCCCTATAAGATTTACTAAAAGTTATTGTGTAAAGTGAAGTAGAGAATAAAGTGCAACTGCCCACTGCCCCAGGCAGGTTATTAATCTCCAGCTTTGACTTGGTGGGGCCCTCTGGCACATTCTTTTCTTTAGGGTGTAACTGACCATGTTTTTTCAGCAAAGCCGCTTCTGTGAGCTGGGGAAGAATATCTGCCAAAACTCACATCTAGCCCAAGTACTAGTAATGTTCCTTCTCAGGGCCTTGTACCTCAGGGAGCACAAATGAGACTGATCAACCTTACAAGGGTGCAAAGGACTATGCCCCTTCACATATTTATGAGGTAAATGAGTTTTTTTTTATGCATGCATACAATATGTAGTGATCTAATAAGGGTACTTAGGCTATCTATCACTTTAAACATTTATCATTTCTTTGTGTTAGGAATATTACAATTCTTCTCTTCTAGCTATTTTAAAATATAAAATAGATTTTTGCCAACCATAGTTACCCTATGGAGCTATCATACACCAGAAATTTTTCTTGCAATCTAGTTTATTATTTTTTCCCATTAACTAATCTTTCTTCATATCCCATATCCATTCCTTTCAAGTTTTGGTAAGTATCATTCTTCTCAGTACCTTCATGAGATCATCTTTTTATTTAGCTTATACATATGAGTGGAATCGTGCAATATATTTTTTTTCTCAGCCTAATTTGTTTTACTTAACATAATGTCCTCTAGTTCCATCCAGGTTGCCACAAATGAGAGTATTTCCTTTTTTGGGGTGAGTAATAGTCCATTATGTATATATACCAAATTTTCTTTATTTGTTTGTTGATAGATACTTAGATTGCTTGTACATCTTGGCTATTGTGGACAGTGCTGCATTAAAAAATGGGATTATAGAATTACACCAAGCTAAAAAGCATTCACAAAGCAAAGCATCCAGCCAATAATGTGAAGAGACAACCTATAGAATGTGAAGCTTGTATTTAAAAAAAATCCATCTGAAAAGCAATTAATAGCTATAATTTATCAGAAACTCAAACTACTCAATAACAAAAACCCAAATAGTCTAATAAAAATGACTATTTTCCTTGCTTCTTCTTTTTCTCTTTTTTCCTACTTTCCCCTTCTCTCACTCTTTCTCACTACTTCTCAAATATACAATAAAGTTTTAGTTTTATATCCTAACAAATGGATAAATAATCTGAATAGAAATTTCACAAAATTAAATTTATAAATGGACCATAGTTTTGTGTGAAGAATGTTGAACATCACTAGTCATTAGGGAAATACAAATTAAAACCACAATGAAATATTATCTCACTACAATTAAAATGTCTTTTATCAGAAAGACAAAAAAAGTGCAGTTCAACAACAGAAGTTTTTGTTGTTGTTGTTGCTGTTTTTGTTCTTTGACATATACCCAACAGATACACTAGGACCTGACACATTGTAGATGTTTGACAAATATTCCTAATGCATGCCTGAATTAATTAATAAATTAGAGAATACTGCTAACAAGCAAAGGTACTATGAGGCATATCCAAAATATATGAAAATATTTAAATATTTTGTAAGGACTATGCTATTACCATAAGTGCTGACATTCCTCCATACACACAACATTAGCCTATGTAAATATAGAGACTTGATAGGTAAAAGAAAATAGTACTACAATTAAGAACAGAAAAATACAGACTGTTCAATAGATGATACTAGGAAAATTTATTACATTCACTAAAATATTTTATTCACTTTATATTTTGCATTATAAACAAGCATAAATCTCAGATTTAGTAAAAATTTAAATATGAAAAGCATGACTACAAAACTTTTAGAATGAAAAATAATATAATTTCTTTAACTTCAAAGCAGGAATATATTTTGTACATAAAACACACAAAAATACTTCAGTCTTAAAAAAGAGGAGTACATTTAGTCATATTATTATAATATAAAATGAAATGAAGCCTCCTTTATAACAAAATAACTATAAAATATTTTTAAAAGCACCTTTTGTATCTGAAGAATTACCTGCAATGAATTTATCTGGAAAAGGGCTACCATCTAGAGAATTTTAAAAATCATGAAAGAGTAAGATAAACACAAAAGTTCAAAATGAAAGACAAAAATGTATGTAAAGGTAATTTACTAAGGAAGAAATTTGGATGGCTATTGTATATATGAAAATGGCTCGAGTACACTAAAAATCAGGAGAACGTACATGAAACAAATAAGATGGCATTTTACGCATATCAGGTAAGAAAAAATGTAAAACCCCCACAAGGTAAAATATTTGAAAGGTTGTGTATATAACTAAATCATACACAATGCTGGTAGGTGTATGAATGAGCGGTAGTATCTGGAGAGGAAGGTGACAATAGCTAGTAATGGAAAAAAATGAGCATATCTGCAATTACATTCCAATTCATGCCTTAGACATGCTCCTGTATCTGGTACACATGGGGACATTTTTAGATTAAAAATTGTAGCAGTTGAAATAAATAAAAAATAGCCAGGCATTGTGGTGGGCACCTGTAGTCCCAGCTACTTGGGAGGCTGAGGCAGGGGATTCACTTAAGTCCAAGAGGTTGAGGTTGCTGTGAGCTGTGACACCACAGCACCCTACTGAGGGTAATATCAAGAGACTCTGTCTCAAAAAAAAAAAACCTTAAATCATGTCAATATTAATTTTATTTGTGTATGTGTGGATATATACATCTGTTATGAAATTATAAAATCCTGCTTGGAAATCATAAATACAAATTGAAATAGTGGTCATTTCTAGAAAATGAGAGAGAAAAATGGGATATTGGAGATGTGTGCCTATATATACAGGGATAGACAGTTAAGATCGGGAATTCATCCTACAAAAAGTGCTAAGTACCTCATGGCTGAATATCACTAGAGTCACCTTTGAAGTTCTCTGCTTGGCTATTTGGTGGCTATAGTGATATTCAGAAATTAGATATGTAGCACTTTTTCTCAGATGAGTTCACAATCTTAATTCTTAGAACTTTGTCACACAAAGTTTCTGGCCAATCCAGAAAAAGAGTTCCAATATTGTTCTGAAGGGTGGGTTTGGTGCTAGTGTCAGTGAATAGCCTCCCAAGGGGAGTACCTCAATGGTGATCATAGTGATATGCAGCCATGACATATGTAGCACTTTTTCTAGGATGAGTTCTTGAACTTAATTGTCTGACCTTGTATGTCTTCATAGATTTGTTAGGAGAAAACAAGGAGGTGAAAACACTTATAAAAAATTTTTAATTCATGGCGAAATTTATTAAAAGATATGTAAGTGGCTTTTATATTATACACTAAGGTTTTCTGCATAGCTTAAGTTTTTCATAACAATTATATTTGAGGAAGGTTTAAGATAGAATCTATCTAGGATGACTGGGTGGTTTGTTTGTAACATTAGGCCAGAGATAAATGAAGTATGGTTTAGAAATAAGATGAATTTACTTTTGATCATATTTGGCTTGAGAAACCTTGTAGAGTCTAGGACGAGAATGCCAGCAAGCACCTGAGCCTGAATTCAGCCTGAATATTGTGTCAGTGCAGTAACTGGGGATAAAGATATTTTATATTCATAAAGCTATGAAAATCTAGCTTATATGCCTCTGATAGAACCATGTGTGTCAATGAGAGTACCTGGAGAAACTGCATAGAATAAGATAGAATGAGGTAGTCAGTCCTCTGAGAACAGAGCTATAGGCAAATAAATATTTAGGGGATGAATAGAAAACATAGATCTACAAAGAAGCAGGAGAAATAACTTTCAGAATTTGTAGGAGAACCTCTAGATATTTTTTATACAGAAGTCAGTGGAGCAGAGAGTACTATATTAAGAACAAGAGGTCAAACCTTAAATAGCACATATGGCTAGAATGACAGTAATCAAAAAGTGTTTGATGTCACAACATGGAAGTCCCATAAAGTAGGTAATATGATTGTTAAAGATGGGGAGACTAATAGAATGAATATATGTGATTTATCAAATGTAATGCTGATATTAAGCACAGAACTGGAATTTAAAATTAAGCCTGCCATTATACATGTATACTCGAAAATAATATGTTAAGCATGGTAAATACGTACAATTTTATTCATCAAAAAAAAATAATTAACTAAAAAGGAATGAATAAATAAAGTTAGGCCTGAAGGTCTCTAGAGCTCAAGATTTAATAGGGTAAATCTTTTTAGCTTTGCATCTTCAAAGTCTGGAATATAATCAGTGTTAAATATGTTGAGTTAATGAATGAGTGAATGGAGATATACAAATGATTTTTGATAAGAATCTCATCTTTCTCTTGTTGCTATATATTGAGTAACTTTTAGGAAAATTATTTCCAATATCAATTATTTTCTTTGATTGTGTGAAAAATTGGTATTAATGTATGTGTGAATATCACATATTGCAAATCAAATAATTTCTGTAAGCCATATTTTACTCTATACTGTTATTTACTACCTTTCCAGAGTTACAATGATTTCATGTTTTGCAACATTGCTGAAACATACATACTATCATTATTATTTGAATTAAAATTATTTATTTGTATCTATCTTTAAGAATTTCCTGTCAATTTATTTCACATTCTGAATAGCATTTCAGTCTGTTTAATTATCATCACTATTTGATATCACATAAGATCATGCTACCATTATTTCTTGCCTAGACAACTGTAATAGCCACCCAATCCATCTTCCTCCATTAACTACTGACCCTCCTCTAATTGAAACTCCACACCACAGAAAAACAATTTTTTTCCTAGAATTTGCATCCCTCTCCCACCTCCAGTTAACTGTTATATATTCTGACTTGACTGCAAATGTTACCTCCACAAGGAAGCCCTTCTGATTCTCCAGACCTATTCTATGCTTTCATAGAATCTGTACTTTCCTTGTTCATTTTGAGGTAATGGTAGATCTATATCCACTTTTAGGAAGCAGTACAGAGATCTCCTGTACCCTCTACTAAGTTTCTCCCAATCATGACATATTGGAAAACTAAAACACACGAGTACAATCATGACATTCACATTGACAAAGTCAAGATAGTTATTTTCATCAGCACAAGGATACATCCTGCTGAGCCACACTCACATTCCTCCCATCATATTTTTGTACCCACAGAAGACCAAACAGTTTTCAATTCTAAAATGTTATCATGTCAAAAAGATGTTATAAAAATAGAATAATACAATATGGAAACTTTTGGGAATTTCCCCCCCACAGGGTGTATTTCTCTTAAAATTCACTTGAACCGATCTTTGTTGTCCAGGCTAGAGTGGCATCATCATCATAGCTCTCTGCATCCTCAAACTCCTGGGCTCAAATGATCCTCCTGCCTCAGCCTCCAGAGGAACTAGAACTATAGGGGAACACGATTCCTTTTTATCGCTAAGTAATATTAGCACTTTACAAAGTTTGTAATTTTTCATTTATGTCATTGTTTCATTAATGACTAACTCTCTAACTAGACTACATACTCCAGTAAGGCAAATATGATTTCCCTTAGATTTATCTTTGTACCTCAAATGCATAGTACACTGTAGTAATTTATTGAGTATTTATTTAATAAGGGATTTATTGTGATTACTGGTACATACTCCACTCTAAAATCAATTGTTAGGGGAGGAGCCAAGATGGCAGTCTGTAGCCAGCTTTCTGCAGACTCTCCCTTCCAGAAGGAGAGTTAAAGGGCAGAAATTTAGCAAGAAAGTCAATGGTTTGAAACTGAGCCAAAAGAGAAGGTCGAAGAAGCACCTCAAACTTGCTGGAGCAACCTGTGACCCCAAGGATACAAATAAAAGGTACAGAGCACATCACCAAGCGGACGGGACTCCCCTCCCCCAAGGGAACTGCTCGCAGTATACTCCATACCTCCATACAAACAAGCGAGCAGAGTTCAGATGTCCTCCCACTCTACCCCACGGGAGAGACCCTCTAAAAACCAGACCTCCTTCCTCTACTAGGGTGCCGTGGCACTCTCCTGCCAGGCATAAAGCTGTATAAAAACTGTATATATTCTCTACCTGAAAGTTGGAACTCCCAGAATTCCCCTCCACTCTCACCCTGAGGTCTGGAGGTCTGTCCCCCACGGAGTCCAGATTCTTGGACACTTTCTTGAGGGGTGTGGACAGGGCCCGAGCTGTCCCTCGTCTGTGCTGTTTTCGTGGGTTGGGAGCGGTGAGAAGAGAGTGAGCCAAGAGGTGGCTGGTGGAAGCGGACTGGCGGTCCCCTGAGGCACCAAGCCGCAGCGCTGAGAAAGCTTTGCTAAATCTCGGCCGCACCTGGCCCTCAGGGGATGACAGCTGAGACAAAGGACGGAAGCTCACAGACTGAGTCAGGACTATTAGCAGCCCAGCGTCTCTTCCACAGGGCAGAAATTCTGGGAACTTGTTCTGTTCTATCAGCTTTTTCATCTACTTTATATCAATCAGGGACAGGGCCGGAACTGAGTGAATCCCCCCAGCCCCTATCAAGTACCCAGGTTGTTAGGCCTCATCTTCCCACGCCCCCGCCAACACCGACATAACTGGTGGACTGGCTGAGGAGCCACAGAGCCCGTGTAACCTAGGCAGGTGCAAACCTCTAGAGCATCTGCTCATTGGAGGGAACTGGATCACAGTCCTCCAGTGTTACCAGAGACTGGGTGTGACAGAGGGGCAAGGCGGGGAAGGTGGCATCAACCTTCCCAGGCTAATTTACTGGCTGGGGGGGGCCCTCCTGAGCTCACAGAACCCTGGAGTGAGTTATACTAAAGCTGCTAGCAGACTTCTGCTATCTAGTCGCCAGAGACTTTTCAACTCTTTGATTTGATGTTGGTACTGGCTGGAACAATTCATTGGGACCTCTTCAACTGGGCCAATCACCCGAGGACTTTCCAACATTGTACGCGGGGTGTGTGATAGTGGGAAGGTTTGATTTTCCTTTCCAATTGTTGTGGAATTATTGTGGGGGGCGTGGTGACCTAACTGCTGGTTTTCCTCCACAGCTCAGATTCCAACACAGAGTAACCAATTCTCTAGGGTAAGACAGAGACCAGCTGAAAATAAGACAAAGCCACGTAACCCCACCACATCAAGAAGGCCCCCAGTTTCACAGACAGTAGCAAAGTATGGGTTGGCAAAACTCCAGGGGAAAAGGTACAAATACCAGTTCCAGCTTACAGGCAAAGGAAGGACTGGTCAATCACTACTCCTAGAAACTCCAACCCAAATTATCCTTACCTACTCACCCAGCCAAAAGGTGCAAAATAAATATGGGGTGGAATCAGGGGGAAAGCTCTGGAAACATGAACAACCAGAGCAGATCAACCCCCCCCCAAGGAACAATTTGGTGGACACAAATGACGATCCTATGCATAAATAGATGGCTAAGATGTCAGAAATCGAATTCAGAATTTGGATTGCAAACAAGGTCAGTAAAATAGAGGAAAAATTGGAATTAGAAATTCTGGGAGCATTTCAAAAATTGTCTCAAGAAGTCAAGGAATTCAAAGACCAAATGCCAAAGATTTTGACACATTGAGACAAGAAGTTGCAGCCCTCAAAGATCTGAGAAATACAGTAGAATCCCTCAGTAACAGAATGGAGCAAGCAGAAGAAAGGATTTCTGACATGGAAGACAAAGCTTTTGAACAGAAATAGCATTAACTATACAAAATCTCCCTAAAAAGAAAAGCCCAGGACCAGATGGTTTCACATCAGACTTCTACCAACCCTTTAAAGAGGAACTAGTACCTATATTACTCAACCTTTTCCAAAATATAGAAAAAGATGGAATACTACCCAACACATTCTATGAAGTGAATATCACCTTGATCCCTAAACCAGAAAAGACCCAACAAGAAGAGAAAGCTACAGACCAATATCACTAATGAATATTGATGCAAAAATACTCAATAAGATCCTAACAAACAGAATCCAGCAACATATCAAAAAAATTATACACCACGACCAAGTGGGCTTTATCCCAGGATCTCAAGGCTGATTCAATATACGTAAATCTATAAATGTAATTCAGCAGATAAACAAATTAAAAAATAAAGACCATATGATTCTCTCAATTGATGCAGAAAGAGCTTTTGATAACATCCAGCATCCCTTCATGATCAAAACACTTCAGAAAATTGGAATAGAAGGAACATTTCTTAAACTAATAGAGGCCATCTACAGCAACCCTGCAGTCAATATTGTATTGAATGGAGTTAAATTGAAATCATTTCCACTTAGATCAGGAACTAGGCAAGGTTGCCTATTGTCTCCATTGCTCTTCAACATAGTAATGGAAGTTTTAGTCATTGCAATTAGGGAGGAAAAGTCAATTAAGGGTATCCACACAGGATCAGAAGAGGTTAAACTTTCACTCTTCACAGATGATATGATTGTATATTTGGAAAACACCAGGGACTCCATTAAAAAACTTTTAAAAGTGATCAAGGAATACATCAGCATCTCAGGCTACAAAATCAACACCCATAAATCTGTAGCCTTTATATATACCAATAATATTCAAGCAGAAAAAACAGTCAAGGACTCTATCCCTTTCACAGTAGTACCAAAGATGAAATATTTGGGAGTTTATCTAACAAAGGATGTGAAAGATCTTTATAAAGAGAACTATGAAACTCAAATAAAAGAAATATCTGAACATGTCAACAAATGGAAAAACATACCATGCTCATGGCTGGGAAGAATCAACATTGTTAAAATGTCCATACTACCCAAAGCAATATACAATTTTAATGCAATTCCTATTGAAGCTCCATTGTCATATTTTAAAGACCTCAAAAAAATAATACTTCGTTTTATATGGAATCAGAAAAAATCTCGAATAGCCAAGACATTACTCAGGAATAAAAACAGAACAGGAGGAATTACGCTACCAAACATGAGACTGTACTATAAATTGATAGTGATCAAAACAGCATGGTACTGGCACAAAAACAGAGAGATAGATATATGGAACAGAATAGAGAACCAAGAGATGAACCCAGCTACTTGATCTTTGACAAGCCAATTAAAAACATTCAGTGGGGGAAAGACTCCCTATTTAACAAATGGTGCTGGGTGAACTGGCTGGTGACCTACAGAAGACTGAAACTGGACCCATACCTTTCACCAGTAACTAAGATAGACTCTCACAGGATCAAAGATTTAAACTTAAGACATGAAACTATAAAAATACTAGAAGAAAGTGCAGGGAAAACTCTCAAAGGAATCAGCCTGGGTTAATTTTTTATGAGGAGGACTCCCCAGGCAATTGAAGCAGTATCAAAAATACACTACTGGGACCTGATTAAACTAAAAAGCTTCTGCACTACTAAGAACACAGTAACTGTAGAAGGCAGACAGCCCTCAGATTGAGAGAAAATATTTGCAGGTAATTCCTCTGACAAAGGTTCAATAACCAGAATGCACAGAGAACTCAAATGTATCAGCAACAAAAGAACAAGTGATCCCATCTCAGGGTGGGAAAAGGACTTGAAGAGAAACTTCTCTAAGGAAGACAGGTGCATGGCCTACAAGCACATGAAGAAATGCTCATCATCCTTAATCATCAGAGAAATGCAAATCAAAACTACCTTGAGATATCATCTAACTCCAGTAAGATTAGCCCACATAACAAAATCCCCAAACCAGAGATGCTGGTGTGGATGTGGAGAAAAGGGAACATTTCTACATTGCTGGTTGGAATGCAAACTAGTATATTCCTTTTGGAAGGATGTTTGGAGAATACTTAGAGATATAAAAATAGATCTGCCATTTGATCCTATAATTCCTTTACTAGGTATATATCCAGAAGACCAAAAATCACATCACAATAAAGATATCTGTACCAGAATGTTTATTGCAGCCCAATTCATAATTGCTAAGTCGTGGAAGAAGC
>CAUYON010053303.1:0-10189 GCA_963573935.1 Arctocebus calabarensis | reverse complement strand
AATTCAGCCCAGACCCGCCAAACAACAATGATGGCTGCAACCAAAAAATGGCCGTTGTGGTGGGCGCCTGTAGTCCCAGCTACTTGGGAGGTGGAGGCAGAAGACTTGCTTGAGCCCAGGAATTGGAGGTTGCTGTGAGCTGTGATGCCACAGCACTCTATCCAAGGTGACATGAGACTCTGTCTCTACAAAAAAAAAAAAAAAAAAAAAATCCCCCATGCCAACAGGTGTGAAAGGAGATGACGGGTGGGGTGTGAGCCCATGATTTGGTGTTTGCTTTGAGCTGTGATGCCACTGCAATCTATCAAAGGTGACATGAGGCTGTGTCTCCAAAAAAAAAAAAAAACAAAAAACTCCAAAAAACCTCTGTCACCTTGTGGTTGGAGAAATCTAAGTTGGCACCCAATGTACCACCCCCCGACTTACACGTCCTATATAATCCCCCATTCTGAAGTACGGTGGGACCTAGGAATATCATAGGATATCAATCCCCTGATTATATGACATTAACTGGCCAAACGGATGTAATTATGGTCCATAATCAGTTCAAGTTAATCAAAACAGAGATTATGCGAGGTACACCAGCCCTGACCGTGTGAGTCGTTAAAGAGACAAGCTGCAATTCTCTTGCTGGCCTCGGTGAATCCTACACCTGTAGGGAACAGAACCACTGCCTGAATGAGCTTAGAAGACCAAGAGATCCATATCAGGGCTCAGTCCTGGCCGTCACCTTGTTGTAAGCCTTCTAAAAGCCTGAGCAGAGAACCTCCCTGCCTGGATTTCCAACCTGTAGAAATACAAGGTAAGGTGTTGGGGTAATTTGTTACATGGTAATGAAACTAACACACGGGGGAGAGGGGACAAAGGAGAAGGGAGATGGATGGGTGTGCTTCCACTTAATGGACACAAAATGGGGCATATGGCACACCTCCCGGGGGCAAGACACAACCACAACAGGGACTATGCCTAACAAATGCAAACTGATTGTACTCTCTAAGTAATCTGAAATTAAGAAAACTAATACACAGAGCATTGACAGAATGCCTCAATGCTACTGGAGGAGTTCAATTCATTGATGTGATATGATGTAGAGCAGCGGTTCTCAAAATGTGTGTCAGAGGACCTTGGGGTCTTCAAGACTTTTTCAGGGGTCTATGAGATCAAAACTATTTTCACAGTAATACTAAGATGCTATTTGTTGTTTACTTACCTTCATTATTGAACAGTTTTCCTGATGTTAAATGATGTGTGATACCATTACTCTGATGGCTAATGGAATGTGTCCTTGAGTTTTCTTGGCTTTAAAATTTTTCTCTAATTTCTAATGTGGTAAATATTGACAAATAAACAAAAACAAAAGCTCATTGGGATATTCAATAATATATATTTTAGGAGACAGGGTCTTGCTCTGTCATCCTGGCTGGAGTGCAGTGGTCCGATCATAGCTTACTCTAACCTCTAACTCCTAGGCTCAAGCAACCCTTCTGCCTCAGCCTCCCAGGTGCATGCCACCATGCCTGGCTAATTTTAAAATTTTTTTGTAGTGATGGGGTCTTGCTGTGTTGCCCAGGTTGGTCTTGAACTCTTGGCCACAAGTGATCCTTCCACCCGGACCTCCCAGTGTGCTGGGAGAACAGGTGTGAGCCACCACACTTGGCCAAATTTTAAGAGTATAATGAAGTCCTGAGACAAAAAAGTTTGTGAACCACTGCTCTATATAATATACCTAAAGCGAACCTAGGCAAAGTCTGAAGCTGTAAGAATATATTCCTATATATTTAGTTTATGTCAATATTTTATACAGAACTCTGGTATAAATATCAAAAGTGGAATGAGGGTACAAAACCAGCCTGAGGTCTAGTTCCTAAAGACAAACATTCAGAAGTAATTAGCAACTCATTTGTCCCTCCCACAAGTGTTTTTAAGTACAAGACCCTGCAATATGATGGTATATAAGTCAGCATTCACCTTTCGCATGGGTGGCTACATTGAAGAGGTGTTTATTTTTTCATTTTTTTAATTTTTGAGAATCTCACTGTTGCCCTCAGTAGAGTGCTACGGTGTCATGATAGTTCACAGCAACCTCAAACTCCTGGGCTCAAATGATCCTCCTACCTCGGCCTCCCAAGTAGCTGAGACTGTCGGCTCCCACTATGACGCCTAGCTAGTTTTTCTATTTTGAGCAGAGACGAGGTGTTGTTTCAAACACACCTGAGGCTGGTTTCAAACTCCTGAGCTCAAAGGATCCACCTGTCTCAGCTTCCCAGAGTGGTAGGATTACAGGCGTGAGCCAGTGTCCGGCCTACAGAGGTGCTTAGAAAAGCTGCCACACTAGGCTGGAGACAAGATAACTTTGTGGAGTAGGTGAAATCTAAATTGGGAGGTGAAGTAGAAGGAAGACTAATATTTAAGGCATTATCCTTTGGAAATAAGCTAAAAGGTTCCTTTCTTAGAAAGGCCTTTCCTGATATCCCTATTTCCTGAGTGCACTGAGTACCTTTTTCTCCATCAGAGCACCCTGTTTATCTCCTTTATGACACTTTTTTAATTATTATTTTTATTTTTTTTCTTGAGACAGAGCCTCAAGCTGTCACCCTGGGTAGAGTATCACAGCAACCTCCAACTCCTGGGCTCAAGCGAGTTTCCTGCCTCCACCTCCCAAGTAACTGGGACTACAGGGACTACCCACCACAACACCCGGCCATTTTTGGGTTGCAGCCGTCATTGTTTGGCAGGCCCGGGCTGGATTCGAACCCGCCAGCTCAGGCGTACATGGCTGGCGCCTTAGCCTGTTGAGGCACAGGCGCCGAGCCCACTTTTTTTTTGAGACAGTCTCACTATGTTGTCCTTGGTAGAGTGCTGTGGCATCACAGCTCACAGCAACCTCAAACTCTTGGGCTTAAGTGATTCTCACGCCTCAGCCTCCCAAGTAGCTGGAACTATAGGCGTTTGCCACAACGTCTGGCTATTTTTGGATTGCTGTTGTCATTGTTGTTTAGCAGGTCAGGGCCGGGCTCGAATCCACTAGCTTCAGTGTATGTAGCTGGCACCCTACTCACTGAACTATGGGCGCTGACCCTATGGTACTTTTTTTTTAAAGGTTAGTTGTGGCTGGAGCTAGAATGCCTTATTTCAAATCGCAGCTCAACCTCTTTCTAGTTCCTCAATAAAATGTGCTGATTAGACAAGGAATTTATTGAAGTGCTGGCTTAGGTTGTGACCATGGGACTGAAAAGGAAAAGCTAGATACGAACTAGGTCAAAGGCAGAATCAACAAATGAATTCAGATGACAAGAGCTCGGAGAAATAACGGTAATTCCAAGGAGAAAAGAAATAAGAGAAATTTCTGGGGATAGTGGGGAAAAAAGTCAATTGATTATATGTGGATGAGAAAAGAGCATGGAAAAAACAAAAATGATTCCAAAGTTTGTTGCTTGAGGGATAGGACAGAGGCCAGCAGGCTAGCATCCCTTAACTACTCTGGAGGGAAATGGAGGAACTGTGTTTAAAAATTAGAGTTTAAAATGAGTTGGCTGTTAAGAACATAGTTGTAGATTATTTGTTTTCAAGAGTGCTAAAGTGATGGGCCCTAACAGAAGAATGCTTAGAACAAACAAGATTTGGGTTTCTGTTCATTGTGTGTTAGAGATTTAAAAGTAGACCTTCCATTTGCCCTGCATCAACCCAGCAAAATCACTTTACCACAAAGACATTTGCACTAGAATGTTTATTGTGGCTCAATTCATAATTGCCAAGTTGTGGAAGCAACGTAAGTGCCCATTAACCCGTGAATGGATCAACAAACTGTGGTATATGTACACCATGGAATATTATTCAGCCATTAAAAAAGATGGAGACTTTACATCTTTTACATTTACCTGGATGCAGTTGAAATACATTATTCTTAGTAAAGTATCACAAGAATGGAAAAATAAATATCCAATGTACTCCATACTTATATGAAATCAATACACAAACAATTACATGCTCATAAGAACAATAAAACACTAATATAGTCCAGTTAGGGATAGAGGGAAGCGGCAGGGGGCAGGATGTTTGGCAGAAGGAGGGATGTCACCTAATGTGCACAAGGTGAGGGTGTATAGTCCCCCCTGGGTGAGGAGCTCTTCTACAAATGGAACTTTACCCTGCAAGTGAAAGTAATGTAACCCAGAAATTGTACCCTCATATTAATTTGAAAAAAATAAAAAAATACTCAAAAATAAATAAATAAATAAATGATAAAAAGAAATTATGGCAAGAAAACTCATAAAAACCAAAATACTGACTTGCATGGAGCAGGACAATCTTTATTACTCAGGACAATTTTTTTTTTGTCTTTTGAGCCAGAGTCTTACTTTGTTATCCTTGGTAGAGTGATATGGTGTCATAGCTCACAGCAATCTCAAACTCCTGGGCTCAAGAGATTCTCTTGCCTCAGCCTCCTGAGTAGCTAGGACTACAGGCACCTGCCACACACCCAGCTATTTTTACAGATTGGGGTCTTGGTCTTGCTCAGGCTGATCTCGAACTCATGAGCTCAGGTAATCCACCCTCCTGGCCTCCCAGAGTGCTGGGATTACAGGCGTGAGCCACCACGCCCGGCCACCAGGACAATGTTTTTTTATTTTTTATTTTTTCTAGAGACAAGGGTTTCACTTTGTTGCCCTTGATAGAGTGCTGTGGCATCACAGCTCACAGCAACCTCCAGCTCTTGGGCTTAGGCGATTTTCTTGCCTCAGTCTCCAAGGTAGCTGGGACTATAGGCACCTGCCACAATGTCCAGCTATTTGTTGTTGTTGTAGTTTGGCCGGGGCTGAGTTTGAACCCACCACCCTCAGTATATGGGGCCGGCGCCCTACTTACTGAGCCACTGGTGCCGCCCAGGGCAATGTTTTTTTATCACTGATAAAAGGTATTTAATATACTGCTGTCAAATTCCTTTTGGAGGATGGGGCTTTTCAGGAAGAAATAAAGCACTGATTGAGCCTAAAGAACTGCAGGGTAAGGGGGCGTGTTTCCCAGTTTTGACCTACCATCTGCCTTTGGAAGGTAAAACAATGTGTCTCAAGTTGCTTTTATAAAGGGAAGCTTGGTCATCTCCTTTCTTATAAGGACCTTGTGCTATTTAATTCAAAATTGTACAACATTCCTTTTGTTGATACGATTTCATGGCACTCTTCGTTCCAGGCTAAAGCTTCCTGTCATGATTTTCGGGCATCCTATTGGAAACAGCTGGACCTTCTGACCTGGCAAACTTCTGAGACCTTTCAGGATAGCTGAACTGTAGATAAAGATCTTCCAGGGAAGTAGGTGTGGACAGGATGTGTGGTTTCTCGGCCTCTCATTTGAACACTGATTCAGTTCATTCTCATCAACATTATCTTACAATAAAAGCTGCACTCCAGAGATATTGAAAAGGACAAGCTAGCTACTGATCTTTGAGACTACAGCATTATCTTTGTGAAAGTCACAGAAATAAATAGCAGGGAAACTGTGCCCCCTACTTTAATCTCAAACTAGTGTGACCTTGAGGACTCACATTAGCCATAACAATAACAACAGAACATGTACTTGTTTACCGAATCATCTGGAACTGAGCAGGAAGACATGATAACATGTGCTTCAGTCTGGCTCAGAATGTGTGCATGGCAGCCTGAACCAGGGAAGACACTTCTGAACTTTAGTGACGTAACACAGAGATTCTTTCTCTGACATTCCAGGCTAACCACTGTCTAAGTGGAGGCTCGCAAAACATCTGGGAAAAATTTCTCGAAAAAATTATTGCATCTTTTCTACAACTGTGCCTGGTCTGAGTACTGTGAGCTCTGGCCTGCCAGGGAAGCTGCCCCGCAGGACAGGAGTCTGCTTTTCCTCACCATCTGTTTACCTGGTGCTGGGTAGGAACACAGCACAGAGCAGAGACAGATTCAAACATGAATAAAATGCACTGCTACAGTCCCTAAAAAAAAATCACTTTTTCTTTAGAAAAGTAGACAATTATTTCTCTACTCTGCCCCTCGCCGAACCACAGTAATAAGATGTCTGATACCCATGTCTACAGGTTAGAAGAAATAGGGCCAGTGCTTGAGAGTTGAGGATTCAATGATGAACTACCACTTGGCTGCCCCATGGCCACTGAATTCAGACTGCAAAGTGCTCTTGCCACCTAGGACATCAGGACATCAAAGAAAATGTCCTGATCACAGGAGTGATCAGAGGCGTTTTTCTAAAAGAAATTGAAATGGCTGGGTGCCTGTAGCTCAATGGTTAGAGCACTGGCCCCCTGCACCGGGGGTGGCAGGTTCAAACTTGGCCAGGGCCTGCTAAACAAAAAACAAAGCAAAAGAAAAGGAAATGCTTGTTCTTTTAGAAAAAAATCTCAGGATTTTAATTTTACATCATGCCTCTTTTCACTAATATTCACTCTTCATTAATTATTTATCATTTATTAGATGCTTACAAAAGATTTAAGAGAAAAATATATAAACTCAAATACTACAGGAAAAGGTCTTCTCATTTTTTGTTGCGGTTGGAGGAGCAGAGCTTAGAAGGGGGTGATGGAATTCCTGGGTTAGGAGCCACCTGGGCTGAGCTGTGTGCTGTGCTTCTGTCCTGGTCATGTGGCACCACCAGGAACACAAGGTCTCAAGTGGAGCCAACCATTAATTTGTGAGAACTAAAATGACAGTCCTTTGTTAAAAAAATTATTTAAAAAAGTCAAGAGTGACAGCAGAGAACTAAGCCAAGACTGGGCCCCCCCCTAAGTGTGGACCCTCGGTGACTGCACAGGCTGCAGACCCATGAAATGGGCCCTAGTCTCAAGCCAAGCCACCTGGAGTAGAATTCTGACTTTGCCACTTACTGGTCATGTGATATTGGAAAAGTCATCTGTAGAATGGGGATTATAATAGTTCTCAACTCATAGATTTCTCATTAGGATTGAATGAGAAAACATTTGGAAAGTACTAGAAGAATACCTGGCATACAGCACATACTATACAAATGTTTAGTAAACACAGTGTATACGGAATACTTGGCATATAGCAAGCCTAAACATCTCAAGATAGTAGAGACAACTACAGCCATGATGTTAGGTAGTCATTACCAAAATATTTTTTTTATGTTTTGAGAATTTGGATTCCTGATAAATACAGTTGTGTTTTCATTATTATGACAGTGATCACCTTTTAATTTAACAATTAAACAAAAGATTTTAAAAGATACTCTGGATTGAAGCCAACTACTCATAAAGTAAGACTGAAGGACAAAAAAAGATACTGATTTATGCTCAAGGTTCTGGAAGCTCGTGGAGTGCAAATTGTCATGAAGCCAACTTAATATAACTGCTTCCTTTATCCTGAAAAGACTCACTGGGGACATCACTGTTTCCATGCAGGAAATAAAACCTATTGTATTTAAACAAAACTAAAATATAACTTTCTTTTTTTCTCTGTCTCTTTTTTTTTTTTTCTTTTGAGACAGTGTCTCACTGTGTCACCTTGGATTAAGCACAGTGGCAACATCCTAGCTCATAGCAACCTCAAACTCCTGGGCTCAAGCAATCCTCCTGCCTCGGTCTCTGTAGTAGCTGGGACTACAAAGCACTAGCTATCTCATCTGGCTAATTTTTTCTATTTTTGGTGGATACAGGGTCTTGCTCTTGCTCAGGGGTCTCAAGCAAACCTCTAGCTATGGCCTCCCGGAGGCTAGGATTACAGGCATGAACCACCACGTCCGGCCACATATCTTTCTTCTTTTTCTTTTCTTTTTACAATGCAGAATACTGTAAGAAAAACAAAGCTAGAGAACAGGAAATGTTACTAATCACATAAACTCTATATTTAGTCCTAGAAAAAAATACTACAAAACAGCCACAAGATAACTTACAAGTAGTGACATGCTTTTTAAACATATTTTGATTAAAGATACAAGTAGTTTTTGGTTACATGGATGTATAGTAGTGATAACTGGGAGTGACATATACTTTTATCTAGAAATCTAGTATATAGAGGCATAAACATTTAATGGTTGCTGTTTAATAATGTTTGTTTTGTAAGAGAAGCCTCAGTTTCTTCACTGAGTCATTTTGACTCCTTATCACCAATAATTCTCAAAACTTTCAGACGCTTTTACAAAAAACATGTAGGTTTTTCTTTCACTTATAGTAAATATTATTTTTGACTGCAAAATTCTAAGGTAAATTGACATTTGTCAAACAATTCGCCCAAGGTACACAGATTTGGGATACTTCTCCTTCAGAGTCGGCCACTGAACAATGAAGTAATCCGAGAGATGAAACAGAATCTTTCCGGACATGGATAAAGTTTCTACACGGCAGATGCTTTCAACGTAGACAATGATCACTTTCTTTATTCCTAGGATCCCAAGGAGAAGGGCAGATAGACAGATAGGAACACATGTTCCTGGTCCATTACACAACACCTTAAAAAAAAAAAAAAAGTTGAAGGTCAGATTAAAATAGAGGATATTAATCTAAATCAGGCATTTTGCATTAAGAACAATCTGACCTTTGAGGGGATTTGTTTATAATTCTATGTCTTCTTTTGCCAAGAACAAGGATGCAACCAATAGTGTGTTTAATTCGTGCACTTAGGAGCAAGCTGGGACTGGGCTGTCTTAGCTGCCTTGCTCACCTGTGGTATGAGTTGGGTGTCACTTAATTTCTACCGTCTAGCAGGGTGTCTGGTGCTCAGTCAGCACTCTCTGACAGGCGGGCGGTGCTTTTCCTACTGCTTGGGGATCTTGGATATTGTACACATAAACAGAAAACAGATCAAATCAACTAAGGTTCACTCAGGGCTCTTTCAGGTACTTATTCCTGATGTAGGAGAAAATGTCTTTAAATGAATAACTAGGTAGAACATTTCTGTAGGAGATGGCATCATTTTAGGGGTGGGGTTCAATCCAACAAAGGAAATTTTTCAGGAGAAGACTAGCACGTGGCTGAGATTTTTCTGCAAGAGTTTAGTTTCTGTTTGACATATAGGAGAATTTTAATGCTTCTGAATTTGGCTAATTTTTACAGAAAGACACTGGTTAAAAACAATTTAGTTGACTAAGTCAATAAGGGAAATAAAAATAAACTCATAAGCAACTGTAAATAATTTTTAAAAGTCTTTTAATATAATGAGAGGGAACATTTCATAGAATTGGTGGTAAGATAATTTGTTACTATTTTCAAAGGAAAAGTGTTTTACACATCTTAATCATAGCTCATATACTGACTGAATTCACAAAACCTAACAGAGCATTTTATTCCACAAATTGTTAAACGAGAGGCTTGTGGCTGTCTACACGTCCCTATTGGGCATGGTCTAGCCCAGAGTCCACCAAGCTGAGCAGATAACCAGATAACCTTACAGGTGGAGGGTCCTCAGATATGTGACTACACCATCCCAGCACTGCAGGGAGAGACGGACAGATATCCTGCTTCCACGTGAACGTGGTCAGGAATGCAAGGCTGTGATGAAGGTCATCTGATCTAAGCTCTACCTTCTGGAGTTGTGAACAGAGCTTTCGGAAGTGGGAAGGTAGACTGTTTCAGGGTTCCTTGAAGCTCTCTACCTATAATTTAAATCCCCTTTCTGTCTTTTATGGAGAATCTTCATTTAGACAGTCTCTTGAATTACCAGCTACTAAGATGCTCTCCAGAGTGGTCTTTTTTTTTTTTTTTTTTAGACAGGGCCTCAAGCTGTCACCCTGGATAGAGTGCTGTCGCATCACAGCTCACAGCAACCTCCAATTCCTGGGCCCAAGCGAGTCTCCTGCCTCCACCTCCCAAGTAGCTGGGACTACAGGTGCCCGCCACAACGCCCAGGCATTTTTTGGTTGCAGCCGCCATTGTTGTTTGGTGGGCCCAGGCTGGATTTGAACCCGCCAGCTCAGGTGTATGTGGCTGGCGCCTTAGCCCCTTGAGCCACAGCCGCCGAGCCTCCAGAGTGGTCTTTTTTTAATTTTTATTTCTTTATTTATTTATTTATTTATTTTATTATTATTTTTTTTAATAGAGACAGAGTCTCACTTTATTGCCCTGGGTAGAGTGCCGTGGCGTCACACTGCTCACAGCAACCTCTAGCTCTTGGGCTTAAGCGATTCTCTTGCCTCAGCCTCCCTAGTAGCTGGGACTACAGGCGCCCGCCACAGCGCCCGGCTATTTTTTTGTTTT
>CAUYON010053301.1:0-22399 GCA_963573935.1 Arctocebus calabarensis | reverse complement strand
AGGAATTGTAGGATCCAATGGCAGGTCTATTTTTAGATCTCTAAGTATTCTCCAAACATCTTTCCAAAAGGAATGTATTAGTTCCCACCAGCAGTGTAGAAATGTTCCCTTTTCTCCACATCCATGCCAACATCTCTGGTTTGGGGATTTTGTGATGTGGGCTCATCTTACTGGAGTTAGATGATATCTCAAAGTAGTTTTGATTTGCCTTTCTCTGATGATTAAGGATGATGAGCATTTTTTCATGTGTCTGTAGGCCATGCATCTGTCTTCTTTAGAGAAGTTTATCTTTAGGTCCCTTGCCCACCCTGAGATGGGATTACTTGTTCTTTTCTTGCTAATATGTTTGAGTTCTCTGTGTATTCTGAATATTAAACCTTTGTCAGAGACATAACCTGCAAATATTTTCTCCCATTCTGAGGGCTGTCTGCTTGCCCTGTGTTCTTGGCTGTGCAGAGCTTTTTAGTTTGAATAGGTCCCAGAGGTGTATTTTTGATGCTGCTTCAATTGTCCAGGGTGTCCTCCTCATAAAATATTTGCCGAGACTGCTTCCTTCAAGAGTTTTCCCTGCACTTTATTCTAGTATTTTTATTTTTTCATGTCTTAAGTTTAAATCTTTAATCCAGTGAGAGTCTACCTTAGTTAATGGTGAAAGGTGTGGGTCCAGTTTCAGTCTTCTACAGGTCGCCAGCCAGTTCACCCAGCACCATTTGTTAAATAGGGAATCTTTTCCCTACTGAATGTATTTAATTGGCTTGTCAAAGATCAAATAACAGTAAGTAACTGGGTTCATCTCTTGGTTCTCTATTCTATTCCATACGTCTACCTCTCTGTTTTTGTGCCAGTACCGTGCTGTTTTGATCACTTTCGATTTATAGTATAGTCTGAGGTCTGGTAGTGTGATTCTCTCTTGCTTTATTTTTATTTCTGAGTAATGTCCTGGCCATTTGAGGTTTCTTTTGATTCCATATAAAACAAAGTATTATTCTTTAAAGATCTTTAAAGTATGACAATGGAGCTTCAATGGGGATTGCATTAAAATTGTATATTGCTTTGGGTAGTATGGACATTTTAACAATGTTGATGATCCTTCCCAGCCATGAGCGTGGTATATTTTTCCATTTGTTAACATCTTCAGCTATTTCTTTTCTTAGAGTTTCATAGTTCTCATTATAGAGATCTTTCATGTCCTTTGCTAGGTAAACTCCCAAATATTTCATGTTCTTTGACAGTACTGAGGGCAGAATAGAGTCCTTGACTGTTTCTTCAGCTTGACTGTTGTTGGTACATATAAAGGCTACAGATTTATGAGTGTTGATTTTGTAACCTGAGACACTGCTGTATTCCTTGATCACTTCTAAGAGTTTTGTGGTAGAATCCCTGGTGTTTTCCAGATATACAATTGTATCATCGGCAAAGAGTGAAAGTTTGATCTCTTCTGACCCTATATGGATACCCTTGATTACCTTTTCTTCCCTAATTGCAATGGCTAAAACTTCCATTACAGGCTCGGCGCCTGTGGCTCTACGGGCTAAGGCGCCAGCCACGTACACCTGAGCTGGCGGGTTCAAATCCAGCCCGGGCCTGCTAAACAACAATGACGGCTGCAACCAAAAAATGGCCGGGCATTGTGGCGGGTGCCTGCGGTCCCAGCTATTTGGGAGGTGGAGGCAAGAGACTCTCTTGAGCCCAGGAATTGGAGGTTGCTGTGAGCTGTGATCCCACAGCACTCTATCCAGGGTGACAGCTTGAGGCTCTGTCTCAAAAAAAAAAAAAAAAACTTCCATTACAATGTTGGAGAGCAATGGAGACAATGGACAATTCTTGTGGTTCCTGATCTAAGTGGAAATGATTTCAGTTTAACTCCATTCAATATGATATTGGCTGTAGGTTTACTGTAGATGGCCTCTATCAGTTTAAGAAATGTCCCTTCTATACTCATTTTCTTAAGTGTTCTAATCATGAAATATGCTGAATATTATCAAAAGCTTTTTCTGCATCAATTGAGAAAATCATATGGTCTTTATTTTTTAATTTGTTTATGTGCTGAATTATATTTACAAATTTACATATGTTGAACCAGCCTTGGGACACTGGGATAAAACCCACTTGGTCACGGTGTATAATTTGCTTAATGTGTTGCTGGATTCTGTTTGTTAGGATCTTGTTGAATATTTTTGCATCAATATTCATTAGTGATATTGGTCTATTATTTTCTTTTCTTGTTGGTTCTTTTCCTGGTTTGGAGAGCAAGGTGATGTTTGCTTCATAGAATGTGTTGCATAGTATTCCTTCTTTTTTCTATATTTTGGAAAAGGTTGAGTAATATAGGTACTAGTTCTTTTTTAAAGTATTGGTAGAATTCTGACATGAAGCCATCTAGTCCAGGGCTTTTCTTTTTAGGGAGATTTTGTATAGTTGATGCTATTTCAGAAATTGATATAGACCTGTTCAAAGTTTATACTTAATTCTGGTTGAGTCTTGGAAGGTGCCGTGCTTCCAAGTATTGGTCAATATCCTTCAGATTTTCAAATTTCTGAGAATAAAGTTTCTTGTAATAGTCATTAGGATTTTTTAAATTTCTGAGTAGTTTGTTGTTATTTCATCTTTATCATTTCTGATTGATGAAATTAGATATTTTACTCACTTTTTTCCTGGTTAGGTTAGCCAAAGGATTATCTATTTTATTGACCTTTTCAAAAAAACAACTTTTTGATTTGTTGATCTGTTGTATAATTCTTTTGTTTTCAATTTCATTTAATTCTGCTCTAATTTTGGTTATTTCCTTTCTTCTGCCGGGTTTGGGATTGGAATTTTCTTCCTTTTCCAGTTGCTTGAGATGTCCTATTAAGTTGTTAACTTCTTCTCTTTCCATTCTCTTGAGGAAGGCTTGCAGTGTTATAAATTTCCCTCTTAGGACTACCTTTGAAGTATCCCAGAGGTTCTAATAATTCATGTCTTCATTATCATTTTGTTCCAAAAAATTGGTAATTTCTCACAGAAATCAGGTGATTGGCCTTAATCTCATCTATGACTCATCTATCATTCAGTATAAGGTTATTTAGCTTCCATGTTTTTGTATGAGTATGCAGATTCCTGTTATTACTGAGTTCAACTTTTATTCCATGATGGTCTGAGAAGATGCAAGGAATAGTTTCTATTCTTTTAAATTTGCTAAGGTTAGACTTGTGACCTAAGATGTGATCAATTTTGGAGTATGTTTTGTGGGCTGATGAGAAGAATGTGTATTCAGTTTCGATAGGATGAAATGTTCTGTAGATGTCTGTTAAATCCAAATGCTGAATGGTTAAGTTTAAATCTAAAATTTCTTTGCTTAGCTTCCTATTTGAGGATCTATACAACACTGCTAACACTGCTAAAGCGGTGTTAAAATCTCCAACTACTATGGAGCTGGAGGAAATCAAGTTGCTCATGTCTGTTAGACTTTCTCTTATAAGGTGAGGTACATTCTGGTTGGGTGCATAAATATTAATAATTGAAATATCATCATATTGAGTATTGCCCTCAACAAGTATGAAATGTCCATCTTTATCCTTCCTTCCTTTTGTTGGTTTAAAGCCTATTGTATCTGCTAATAAAATTGCAACACCTGCTTTTTTCTGTTTTCCATTTGCCTGGAATACAGATGACCATACCTTCACCCTGAGTCTATATTTATCTTTTAAGGTAAGATGAGATTCCTGTATGCAGCAGATATTTGGCCTGAGTTTTTGTATCCAGTCTGTCAGCCTGTGCCTCTTTGGAGGACAATTTAAGCCATTCACATTAATTGAAAATATTGATAAGCCTCGTAGAATTTTGGGTATCAAGTTTTTTAAAAGTCCTCATTCCTCCTGACATTTTTAATCCTTTTGCCATTGTGGAAGCTGGAATTTGATCAAAAGTTTCTGAGTGAGTTTACTTTTGTGGTGGAGGATTGCACTGGTCATTATGGAGGATAGGTCTGAGAATATCCTGGAGAGCTCATTTAGTTATGGCAAATTTGTTCAACATGTGAATGTCATTAAAGTATTTAATTTCTCCATCATAAATGAAACTTAGTTTAGCTGGATACAGGATCCTGGGTTGAAAGTCATTTTGTTTTAAGAGATTAAAATTCAATGACCACCCTCTTCTCACTTCAAAGATTTCAGCAGAGAGATCTGCAGTCATTCTAATATTTTTCCCCTAGTAGGTTATGGTTTTCTGGCTGCTTTCAGAATTTTATCCTTCATATTAACTTTAGTGAAGTGAATTATGATGTGCCTGGGGGATGTGTTATTAGGGTTGAGTCGTGCTGGTGTTCTGAATTTCAGAATTTCTTGGCATGTCTGTAGAGTTCTCTTTCATAATCTCATAAAGAAGAGACTCTGTGCCTTGTGAAGCAACTTTGTTGGCTTCAGCGATCCCTATAAGGTGAATATTAAGAGCTCTCTGAATGATCCATTTTTGTTCTCCATTTCTCTTCCTCTTTGAGAGTTTGGGAGCATTTGAATGCTTTGTCTTCAAAGACAAAAATCCTTTCTTCTGCTTGCTCCATTCTGTTACAGAGGCATTCTACTGTATTTCTCAGATCTTTGAGGGCTGCAAATTCTTGTCTCAATGTGTCAAAATCTTTGGTCATTTGGTCTTTGAATTCATTGAATTCTTGAGACAACTTTTGAAAAGCTCCTTGAATTTCTAATTCCAACTTTACCTCTATTCTATTAATCTTACTTGCAATCCAAATTCTGAATTCGATTTCTGACATCTCAGCCATCTGTTTATGGATGGGATCTTCAGTTGTGTCTGTCAAATTGTTCCTTGGGATGGGTGTTGACCTACTCTGGTTATTCGTGTTACTGGAGTTTTTCCACTGATTCCACCCCAGGATTATTTTACACCATTTGGCTAGATGAGCAGGTAAGGAGAAGTTGGGTTAGGAGCAGGAGTTATTACTTCTTCTAGGAGTAGTAATTAGCCAGCCTTTTGCCCAAAAGCTGGGACTGGTATTTATACCTTTTCTGCTAGAGCTTTGCCAAAGACCCGTACAGTGCTACAGCCTGCTTGGTGTAGTGGGGATAAGTGGCTCTGTCTAGTTTTCAGCTGGTCTCTGTCCTACCCTAGTGAATCAGTTACTAAGGGTTGAAGTCTCAGCTATGGAGAAATACCAGCAATTAAGTCACCCCGCCCCCCACAGGCAACAATTGGAAAGGAAAATCAAAGCTTCCCACAACCACACACTCCGGACACCACTTTGGATAGTCCTCGGGTGATTGGCCCAGTTCAAGACGTCCAAATTAATTGTCCCAATCAGCACTCTCAGTTGGGAGAGTTCAAAGTAGCAAGTAGATAGCAGGGTCTGCTGGCAGCTCAAGCATGACTCACTCTGGTGCTCTGTGAGGTCAGAAAGACCCACTCAGCAAATAAATTAGTCTGGGAAGGTTGATGCCTCCTTCCCCACCTTGCACCTCTGTCACACCCATTCACTGGTACCCTGCAGGGCTTTGAACCAGTTCCCTCCAATGAGAAGATGCTCCATGGGTTTGTGCCTGCCTGAGTCACAGGAAGATCTATGTCTTCTCAGCCAGGCCACCACTTCTGCCACTATCTGGCAGGGGGAGGTGAAGAATGACAACCTGGGGTGATTAATGAAGGCTGGGGCGGTTCACTCAGTTCCAGCCCCTCCCCTGATTGATGTTGCTGACAGAATAGAACAACTTCTCAGAATTTGTTTCTGTCCCAGTTATATTCCCCTGCAGATCAGAAGCTTCTTAAGTTCATAGAAACTGTGACTCAGCCTGGTCTGCACTGCCACCTCGTCTCAACGGCAGTCTGTGTTGGGGCGGGTGCTGACAGAGCTCACATTCAAACTTTTAGTTCTAGCCTCTGCCTGCCTGCCTTTGTCTCAGCTATGATCCCCTGAGGGCCAGGTGTGTCTGAGGCTCAGTAAAGCAGTCCTCTGTGTTAGCCCTGCCCAGGGAGTCGCTATCTCTGCATGTGCGTATTCTAGTCCCCTGCTCTGCCCAGGCTGGTACCGCCTCAGGCATACCCTTTACTCACAGGGCCTGAATTTCAATCCCATATCTGTTCCACCAGTGGCTGACACCAGAGAAGGTGCCCTCCTTCCTCTGGTTGCTCAGAGAGACAGGGAGTGTCCTTTCATAATATCCCCAGGGATATGAGCTGTATGCTCCCACCGCTGTGTCTGCTGCTCTGTGCCTCAAGGCACCTCCTCTCCTGTGTGGTTCCCTCTCAGTTGACCTCCTTCTCCTGTGCCACAGAATCAGCACAAATCAGCAACAGCCCATGTCCTGTCCACACCCCTTGAGAAAATGCCCAAGAATCTGGACTCCATGGGGGACAGGCTTCCAGACCTTGGGGTGAGAGTGGAGGGGAGTGCTGGGAGCTCAAAATTGCAGGTAGAAAATATATACAGATTTTATACAGTTTTATGCCTGGCAGGAGAGTGCCATGGCACCCTATAGGGGAAGGAGGTCCGGTTTTTAGAGGGTCTCTCCTGTGGGATAAAATGGGAGGATTTTTGAATCTTCTCTCTTGTTTGTATGGAGTATACTGCAAGCTGTTCTCATGGAAGAGGGGACTCTTGTCCGCTTGGTGATAGATTTTGTACCTTTTATTTGTACCCTTGGGGTTGCACTCATCTCAGCAGGGTTGATGTGAGTTCTTCAACCTTCTCTCTTACCTCAGCTCTAAACCACTGGCTTTCTTGCTAAACTTCTGTCCTTTAACTCTCTTTCTGGATGGGACCCTCTGTGGAAAGCTGGCTCCAGTCAGCCATCTTGCCTCTGCCCTCAGTAAACAGTCTTTTTGTTTTTTTAATAGTTTGCAAGTCTCCTTTACATGAATCCTCATCTAAATTAAATCAGTTTTCACTGTAAGCTATCTATTAATAAGTTTTAAATGAATGAATGAGTAAGAAGATGAAAGGATTGATGGATGATTGAAGTAGCCTGGGTATATATTTTTCCTCATTTAAAAAATTGCCATTAGGGACTTAACTTGATCACTTGCCTCAGAAATTTCAAACAAGAGTCCAGGGTTTTGTTCTACCATAATTAAGTCATTTCTTTAAAAAAAAAAAATGGTTCATTGGTTGGGTGTGGTGCCTTATGCCTATAATCTCAGTATTCTGGGAGGCCAAGGCAAGAGGCTCACTTGAGGTCAGGAGTTTGAGGCCAGCCTGGGCATCATAGTAAGTCAGAGAGTTTTTTTTCACTACAAAAAATAAAACTAATTTTCCAGGTGTGAAGGTATGCACTGGTAGTCCCAACTACTTGGGACATTGAGGTAGGAGAAGCACTTGAGTCTTTTAAAAAGAAAGGAAGGGGGATTCGTGATATCTGGATTACATTTATTTTAACATTTCCTATGACCACTCTTACAATTATTCACTACCATATTCTCTTTAGTTCTTATTCCAGGTAGATACATATTTTTATAGGTTTTTTATTATTTATGCATCCTTACATTGCCACACAATATTTGTTTCATGTTTGTTTTGAGGGTCTTATAATACTAAAAAATTGGAAAGCAAAATCTAAAGATCCACAGTGGTTTCTGGTACAATGAACTAAATATGACATTTCAGAAAATGGATATATACACTTGACATTTTCCAGAACATAAATTTTATTTTAAAATCCCCTAACTCAGAGCTTTTGCTAATGTAGACTGACTTTCCCATGACTTGTCTGCCATCCATGAATAGATTCACTCATTTATCTAATAATACTGCCAAGAGCCTTAAGACTAAACCAGCTACTGACTCAGTTGTTGGTGCCTAAACAAGACAAGGCCTCTGTCTTCCAAGAGTTCAGAGTAGTAAACAGATCATTATACAAGACAATTGACTACTTGGAAGAAAAAGAAATTTATAACACCTTTCACAGACAAAGGATAATATCTCCATAATAGAAATCTAAAACAAAAAGAAACTAAGAGAAAAAATGGGAAAATGACATAAAAGGCAACTTATAGAAGGAGGAATACAAACAGCCAAAATATTGGCTTGATGACCTGACATTTTAACCTATAGACTGGCCAGAATCTTAAAGACAGGTGGCAACCACTGTTGGGAAGAATGTGAGCAAAGAGACTGTTTGTATGCATGGAAATCAACACGATATTTTGAAAGGGCAATTTCTGACAACATTGTGAATATTTATAATCTATAGCAAAAGAGTCTCATTTCCAGAAATCTTTCTTCCAGAAATGATGGCATCATGAGTGTGCCTCCATCTGTGGGGATGCTCATAGAATCTATTTAAAACACTGAACTAAAGAAAGTTCCTTGGAAGAAAAAAAATAAATAAAATAATTCAATGCTCTGGATTCTCTTCAGACCACATAAATCTTTCACCTTTTACTAAAGAAAACAATTTGAAATGAACACTATCCATCAAAAGGATGAGAATACATGGAACTGGAAATACATGGTAGCCCTTAAAAAAAATGATGGAGATTTTGATAAACTGACATGTAAAGATATCCATGGGATATTGTTAAGTGAAATAAAAATTTCGAATAAAATATTTAGAATGATATACAACAAACTTTTAACAAGCCCCTCCCTCTAGAAAATAGAGTCAGATACAGGATAAGATACTCATGAAGGAGTAATTTCACATTAATTCTATACTTTTTTTTCAATGCCCTTGGAAAATATAATAGATAATTTTAGCTTCTGTTTATATCCTTCAATATTTTTTAAAGTAAAACAATTGGCACAGTTTAATTTAAAAGTTGTAACAGAGGAGTGTGCACATGTCCGGGGAAAGCAAAAGAAAGGAAAGAATCCTGAATGTCTGCTGTCTATGTGGGGTCATTTCCGCTATTATCCATTTAATCCCTTGATGACCCTAGGAAGTCAGCAGTAATGCAGTGGCAGAGCTAGATATTGGACCAGGTCTGCCTAGCAGCTGCTCAGGCCCACGTGCAGATGTTCCACTAGTGACAGAGGAAAAGAGAGCTACCCCTAGGACAGAGGAAAATGCAAAGGCAGGAGCCAGAGTCAAAGACTACAGCCTGTCCAGGGAACACTGCTAACAACTGAGGAAAGTTCTAAGTCCAGAAGATGACAAAGGGTGACAGTTTGCAAGTTACACCCCAGAGTCTTTTTTTTTTTTTTTTTTTTTTTTGAGACACACTCTCACTATGTCACCCTGGGTAGAGTGCCGTGGTGTCACAGCTCACAGAAACCTCAAACACTTGGATTCAAGTGATTCTCTTGCCTCAGCCTCTCAAGTAGCTGGGACTACAGGCACCCTCCACAGCACCAAGCTATTTTTAGAGACAGGGTATCCCTCTTGCTCAGGCTGTCCTCAAACCCATGAGTTCAGGTGATCCACCCACTGTGGCCTCCCAGAGTGCTAGAATTACAGGTGTGCGCCACCTCAAAGTCTTTTCCAGCAGACTTCTTCATATGTTCTCAAACCAAGGCCTTGCACAGAGGCCTGTGGCAGGAAAGCAAATCTGAGTCTGGAGTTAATGCCTCACAAAGGGGAACACTGCATGTGCAGGGTGCTGTGTTCATGCACAGGAACCTTGCATTTAACAATCTCTCCATATTTCAAAACCTTCCCCCACATTGTGATCTACTATCCCAGTGTAACATCCAGACACAGTCTTAGGTAATCAGAGGAAACCACATCACGCTTCCATTTGAAAGTGATGAAGCAAGCAGGGCTCAGGGATTTGCAAATGCAGGTGATTTGGGGATTGGTGACCCAGAAGCTCCTTTCAAGGACCATTCCTCAGTGTGGTGCTGAGAGTTTCTCCTGGAAGCTTGAGTGCCTTGCAATATCTCAATGAGTTTTCTAATATCCAGTAATAAATCCTCCTGCTGAAAACCAGCTGTGTTGTATTGTCTGCAACTCAGAATGATGACCAGTGTAACACAGGGACTCTCAGGAGAGAGGAAGAGTGTTCTCATCACCCCTCTGGTCTAAGCATCAGGTAAGGAACCGAGAAAGACAAACTGAGTTGGCCTCTCTGCTGAGACCTTCCCTGCCCTTCCTCACAGTCAATAAATTCCTATTATGCTGGAGATTTTCCCTAGAGTTTTAAACTCTCTCCCAAAAGTCATTGTGTCTTCTACATGTGTTATTTATACCTATTCTAATAATAATGTCTAAACCTAATAGTCTCTGAAACATTAACTTCACCAGCAAATGCTAATGGTGGAAACAACTCAGTCAAAAAGTAGAACTGATGGGAGAAAGGCAAGGTCTGTGCCCAATTCCCCCAGCAGCTTCTCTGTGAGACCTACTCATCTGAAGAAGGGTATGGACAGAGGGTAGGGGAGGCAGAGCGAAGCGGGAACATTTTTAAAATCCCCTTTGATTTGTTAGGAGAAGATGATCTGTTAATGCAAGAGCTGAAGAAGGACATCACTGAGGCAGAAGTTTGGTTGGAAGTCCACTGTTGGGCTTTTCCTAGGCTCTCTGTCCAGACTAATGATGGGAGTGGGATTCTGAGACCTAACACTTAATGATGGTTCTGGTCATGCAGGTTGCTGTGCATTAGGGGAGTTGTATCTCAAGGAAAAAAGACCCTGAAAGAGATCTCCATCTGCCCAGGAGGATTCAGAAGGGGGCCCTGTCTGCTGAGAGGTTTGGGTTGGGATGAGAACCCATAAGCTGGCCATGGTAGGAGAGCTTATGGGTTAATGATTTTCTAGATTTCTTTCATCTTCGGAGTTAGAGGGAGAATTATTTTTCCTCATGTAGTGTGCAAAGCTGTATTAAAGCAAAATTAAAGAGAGAGACCAACAATTGAATGTTGGGTTGGGACTCTACTGCCCAACAGGGAATCCCATCCAGCAGTCTAGACCCTGGGAGATGAGGCTGTAGGAAGAGCAATGGGCTAGGTCTTTTTAAGCCAGCAAGGTATGCCTGGGGTCTACCTCAAAGGCTAATGCTGCCTCGTGACGTTGGTCTGCAGGGAGGTAGGCACTGGGCTGGCTGGAGGGGGCTGCTGCTCAGGCCATGCAGGACCCGCCCCTGGGTCTGGGTGCACGCAGGAGGCCCCAGGCCTGCACGCCTTACCCATCCAAACCTGCCCAGTCTCAGCAGGCAGGGTGGCCAGGGGGACTGGTCAGCTTCTTTTCTGCCTCAGCCTCAGGGTTGCATCAAGTACAGAGGTGAGCGGGCAATGGCCAGAGAAAAGCAGCCAGTCTTCTGTGGAAAGCCAAGGTGCTTTCTGTGTGTTCTAGATGACCCCAGGGTCCAAGAATGGCCCATGGCAGGCAGGCAGGGGCCCATCTTGCCACTTCCCTGCCTGCTGGCATTTCTCCAGGACTCCCCCTCTCCTCTGCTTCCTCACAAGCTGAAGGGCTGGTGGTACCCTCCCCCTGCCCCTGGGAAGATGCCCCGCTGGGAAGCACAGGCCTGGAGTGCACAGGAAACGCGCACTGTGTGAGGAGAGCAGGTGTGGCTCTTCTTTATCTGCCCAGATGGAGCAGGTCAGTAGTAAACAGGAGGCTGTCTCAGCACTGGGAATTCCTGGCTGAGGTATTTCTCTTTAACAGGAAGGAAGGGACACTCTGACATTGATCAGCATGACAGTCCCTGCTAGGAATCCATCCAGACCCTCAGTAGGAAGGGTGCTGGCTTTGTCCTCTGAACTGGTGGCTAGAACACTCTCAGGACTAGAGCAAGACCTGAATCTGCTGTGGGTCGAGCTTTGAGGGACAAAGCAGA
Source organism: Arctocebus calabarensis (assembly GCA_963573935.1). Lineage (NCBI taxonomy): Eukaryota > Metazoa > Chordata > Mammalia > Primates > Lorisidae > Arctocebus > Arctocebus calabarensis. Next base: position 10,697 of record CAUYON010053301.1, on the reverse strand, counting down.
GGGCAGCCAAGGCCCTAGAGGCACTGGCTGAAGAGTCTGTAGGCCTGGATTTGCGCGCAGCCGCACCTCACCAGCCTGTCTCTCTGAGTCTCGCCTAAGGATGGGGTCAGTCTGCTCCCTTCGTCACGCTGAGTGTTACGGTGTGCATGCTCTCCACACACATGTGTGCCCTTGGTGAACACTTTCTAGGAAAATGCACAGCCTTGTTCTGCCTGGTTGTCCTGAAGCCACGGCTTGCCTGTGATGGTGGGGCGAGAAGGAGAGGTGACCTCACCTAAGTGCTCAGTCTCTGACTCTGGCCCCTCTTTGCAGAGACCCTGGAGGACAGGGCCAAAGGGATGGAGTAGCCACCTGATGACCTCCTTGGGAGTGATCAGGGCCCACAGGCCTAAGTCACAGCCTGGCAGGAGCTGGGATACCAGCTGGGAGTCTGGCCCACATCGCCAACCACTGTTGCAAGGGTCCTGCCAAATCCCCAGTAACTCAAGCCTGCAGGAACCCTCTAGAGGTGTAGGGAGAACTGCCTGACACAGGCCTCCTGAGGATGGGCAGTCATTTCCCTGTGTCCAGGCAACCAACATCTCAAACTGACAACAGGGCCTGTGAGCCACAGTCTCATGTCTGTACTGAGCGCCTAAAAGGATTAAGCACTTAACCTAATTAAGGAAATCATTTTTTATGTTAACTTATTTCAATTTAAATAGCCACACCCAGCTAGGGGCTTCCAACCACCTAAGGTGGTTCTCAAACTTTCATGAGTGCGAGATTCACCCACAGTGCTCACTGAAGGGAGGTTCAGAGACACAGTTTCTGTGGGTCAGAAAGAGGCCTGGAGTCCCACATTCATATGAGCCGAGACCCTGACTCAGAGGCCTCCTGGCCACCTGCCTCCTCCTCCTCCTTTCTTTCTTCCCAGGCCTAGCCTTTTCTCTCATTCTCTTCTTCATCTGCTTCTTCCCCTCCATCATTGGATTTCCATTCCATTCCATCTATCTACAGCCATGAGTTGCCTAACAATGGGGATCTATTCTAAGCAATGTGCCATTAGGTCATCATCACAGAGTGACTTCCACAGGCCTGGCCGGAACCGCCTGCTACGCACCTCGCTGCTCCAGCTACGCGCCTATGCAGAGTGTCACCACTCTGAACACTGCAGGCCACTGTAACACGGTGGTGAGTCTCTGCATACCTAAATACATCTAAACCTAGAAAAGGCCACACATTGTGCTGTGTCATCACTAGCTGTCAGGAATGTTTTAGTTCCATCATGATCTTAGGGGACCACCGTCATCTATGCAGTCATTGGCAGAAGTGTCATTCTGCGGTGCATCTTTTCAAATGGCTGACTGAGCACTGAATGGCTGTAGTAGGAGGCTGGTGGCGGAGGGGTGAGGTGGGAGGGCGTGTCAGCTTGGGGCGGTCAAATTAGACGGACCTGTGAGTATAGACGTATTATTCAATTCTTCAAGACCCACATTCTTCATCTGAAAAGGAGGGTAGTGGTACTTTATAAGAAGGCTGTGAGGATTAAATAAGGTGCACATTGGGAATCCAACAAGGAGAGCTCCCGCCAGCGTCCCTCCATCCCTCGGTCTCTTTGTTCCCTCCAGTGAGTCAGCACTAGAGAGTTAGACCATAGGGAAGCCGTCTCCCTCAGCCCTGTACCCGGGACCACAGGCCCACCACCCAGCATCCTCTTTTGCCTCCTTGTAAATGCTGCCTCTATGTACCCCCCAACATCTTGAATTCGGAACTCCGGGGGCTTTCATAACAGTGTTCGGCAGGTAAATTGGGGTTGGGCTGGGCACTATTCTCAATAGGGCTTTCTCCAGGAGACTCTGGGGAGGCATTTCCTGGACTGAAGGAGCCTGAAATATCCTAAAGACCTTGGAGAGACCAGTGGCTCAGGCACTTCACGTAGGTGTCAAGAATACACGGGTCTTCAGTGCCCGCCAACAGCTCCCTAGAGCTCCAAGACCTCAGAACAGCCCCTGCAGCCTCAGGCACAGTCCGTGGGGTCAGTCTGGGTCTAGCAGCCATCTGTTCCTCTGCAATGGCTCAGACCAGGTGCCCCAAGTGAGAGAGAACCACTTTGCCATGGGAAGGTGACTCTTTCATCTCAGAACCTCCCACCCCAGGGAACACAACGGCAGGCTAGTGGTTCCTGCCTACCAAGCTCTTCTCCATAAATTACAGGCTTCTTGGTTTTCTCAGACTGATCTGATTACCCCAGGCGTGTTTCAGGTTCAAATAATGCAATCTACCTTTCCTGGAAACTGGATACCTCACAATTGCTCCCTGATGTCTGGAGGAGCTGGGGTGGGGACAGCAGCCCCCCCCCCCCCAGCTCCCCTGAAGGCAGCAGCAGCGCTGAGGACTGAGGACCTGAGACGCAGATTCCTGAGGGAGGCGTGGCCTGCAGGCCTGCCGGCGCAGGTGCCCCTCAGTCACCAAACAGAGGGAGGTCTGTGATCTTCGGGTTCCTCTCAGCAGCCCTGCAGGGCTCGGGGTTGACCCTCAGGCCAGTCCCACGCAGTAATATTCAGTTATAGCAGCCAGGAGAAGCAGGGCCACACGGAGCATGCTCTGGCTTCAGTGGTGGGGTGTGGTGGCGGGCCAGAGGGCAACTCCAACAGGCAAAAGGGAACCATGCCAACCTCCTCACACCTCTCCAGCTGCATTCTGCCTACCTGTGCTTACCTGTCTGGCAGAGCTAGGCCTCCCCAGGGCTCAGGTGTACACGCAAAGATGCGAGAAGGTGGCTCTGTGGTCCCCTTTCAGGCAACAGGAAGCTGTCGTGCCTTGGCCTGGTGGCCCTGCACTCCCACGCAGGCTCCTGTTCAGGGAGTGACTCCCCAGAAGGGACAGGAGCCCTAGCCTACCCCCAGCCCAGCAGGGTTTCCCCAGCTGCTAGCACTGTCTCCTGGGGCCCAGCTCTCTAACTTGCCGGTAATCCCCCTGAAGCTGCCTTTGTCCCGTCTCCTCTTCCTAATCCAGCCTGCAACTGAGCCGTCCCAGCGGATTCCTAGGCCTGCGGCTGCTCTGGGTCCCTTCCCAGGGAGGCAGCTGCTCCTGCCTGTCCCCTGCCCGCCTGGTTTGCCTCCCAGAGGCCCCTTGACGCTCACAGGGACAGGAAGGCAGAGCTGGGGGTGCCTGGGGCAGCACTCGGGGTGCCCCGGAGCCACGGAGGCATGAGGGCTAGAGGCCAGGGCTGCGTGTGTCCCCAACCTGTGTGCCCTTCTCTCCTTTAGCAAGGATTAGGCCCTGCAGTCGCTCACCGCCGCATCCTCAGAGCCAGTTTCTCTCTCTGACAGGCTGGAATTGGGGCTTGATATGAAAAACAGCTGGAGCCGAGGCATTCACACTTGCTCGGATTTCACACTGTTGTGATTTAGGATTAGGGAAGGAGAGGCAGATCAGATGTTGCCATCATTAGAGGCTGTTCTCCCGGCCCCTCTTCCCTGCCCTGCCCCTCCCCCAGTCTAACCTTCCTGCCCTTCTCCCCGCTCCCCCTGGGCTGGGCTGGCCATTCCCTAAGAAGCCACAGCAGCCTCAGCTGGTTTGTGTTTCAGTCCACAGGATGTGCCTCTGACTTCTGACTCCCAGCTCCCGCCCCACGTCCCACGGGGCCAGCAGCGCACGCACCAGCCGGGTGAACTCCGGCTGCAGCACAGGGAGAGTGCTGGGTGCTGTCCACAAGCAATAGTGACTTGGGTCTACTGGGGGTGGGAGCCTTTAACAGACCACGGATTGCCACTTGTCTGGTTACCTATTCATGTCATTCATTCATGCATGCGACAAGTGATAGCAGCTACCTCTGTGCTATCAGCAGGGCCTACAGTAAGCGGTGAGCTAAACAGTGCCCTGGCCCTTAAACAACCGAGTCAGAAGGTAATCAAGCAATCACAAGAAGTGTGAGCTGGCCAACATGGGGTTGTTTTAGGGTGGTTCCAGAAAGTTCCAAACAGTCTAGTGCCTTGCTACTCAAAGTGAGGCTGCTGAATCAGTAGCAGCACCATCCACTGGGCGTTTGTTTAAAAGGCAAAAGTTCAGGCTCCATTTCCTCCGCACAGAATCAGAACTTTTCTTTTATTAAGATCCCCACACACTTCATAGACACAACGATTTTGAAGCGCGGGCCTAGCGTGCTGGTCCTCGGTCTTGGCTGGGTCTCTCCCCAACAGATTCTGATTTAATCATTCAGGGTGTGCCCTGGGCATCGGGGCTTTTGAAAGTTCTGAGATGATTCTAGCCTGTGGCCCAGAAAAGGACCACTGGCCGGAACAGGAAGATTCTAAACTCCCTGGATCACTCCTGTGCCCTCTCCCCCTTTCATTGAAATAGTATCACTGAGAAAGCTTTTAGGGGAAGCAGGGAGATTGGAACATGTCCACCCTTCCACCCTTTTCTTTCTGTGCATATAAAACAAGCATAACAGAAAAAGTGGAAAGCAGGGGCCCATGAAAGATCTGAGGGCACAGCTCTCAAAGTCCCCAAGGCAATGCAGTGGCCTCTGTGTGCTGAGGCTGCATGCGGAGAGGGCCGCGGAGGGCTGGGCCTTCAAGCAAGGGTCATGGCTCGGAGGGAGGGAGAACAGCAGGACTGAAGTCCTAGACTCAGGAGCATGGGAGCTGGGGGCTGGATGGCAGGCTCACCTTTCCAGGCTGCAGTGGGTGGGAAATGGCACGACAGTGAGACTCCCTGTGGAAAAAAACTGCAGTAAACTAACCTCTGGGCTGGGTTTCTCTGCCTCTGTGCCGAGTTGGTCGAGATGTTTCCTTTCACACTCAAGATGTTACAAGGGCTGCCCTCAGATTGCCCAGCCTCCTCTGGTGTGCTGGGGCTGCCAGGTCCTGTTGGTTTGTTTCTCTCCCTCATCAGTTCTGCGTGGAGGTGCGGGCCCCGGGTTGTGGGGAGTGACTGGCCTAGGCTTACTCCTGCTCTGAGGTATGGCTCAGGGAGCAGACACCCCCTACCTCCATGGTCCCAGGGAATGAATAAGCCTGTGTGGGACAGTTGTTAAAGGAATCCAAGTGCTGAAACCTCACATCCTAGTGGCCCATCCTTTCTGGAAGGAAATGCTCTTGCTCTGTTATAGTAGACCTCAGCTCCCCTGCAGGCCTCCTGCAGGCCTCCCTTTGGCTTTTCGCCGGGGCAGGCCTCCCTCTGACTTTTCCCTCTGTAATCCTTACCCCTCCTGGGCTGTGGACGCCAGTCCAGACTCTGAAACCAAATGGCCTGGCTCACACCCAGCTCCTCCACTTGCAAGGTGTGTGACTTTGGCACAGTTCCTTAACCTCTCTGGGCCTCAATTTCATTATTGGCAAAGTAGGGATAATATCAGTAGGCTCGTTGAGAGGATGAGATGAGATAAAGTACTTAGCTTGGTGATGTCTTGGCTTTTCCTGGCCTGCCACCGGGCCTCTACAGTATCCCTTAGAAAGGCCAGTGTGCTCTGTCAAGGGACATAAAGCCTCTGAGATTATTGCTTTTAGGAAGACATTTGATAGGCCTTACAAACAAAGTATTTTTAAAGCACTGACTTAAGTTGTGTCATTAGCAGGAATTGAATATGCAAGTGAAATAAGTTTATTTGATTATATGAGGTCTGACTATTAAGTTTGTGAACTTTCCACCATGGAAGCATTATACAAACAGCTTGATAATGTTTCATTACCCTGGTATATCACTTTCTTACAGCTGTGTTCATGTTGGCATGTGACAGTGTCTTACTGAATGACGTTCATTATTGTTGGGTGTTTTGTGTGCCATCATGAGAATGTCAGAGCTTGAATTAGAGCAACGAATAAACATTAAATTTCTTGTTAAACTTGGCAAGAGTGGACATGAAATAAGGGACAGACATGTTAGTCCAAGTTTATGAGGATAGTGTCATGAAGAAAAAAGCAGTGTACAAATAGATTAAACATTTTTCTAAGGGGAGAGAAAGCAATGTTGATAAAGAAAGGTCAAGGTGGCCATTAATAAGCAGAACTGATGAAAATGTTGCAAACATTCATTGAATTCTGCATCAAAGTCATCAGTTGACTGTGAGAAGCATAGCAGACCAAGTAAACATTGATAAAGAAATAGGAGAATCTTACTGAAAATCTTGGCATGAGAAAGGTGTGTGCAAAAATGGTCCCAAAGGAGCTCACTGATGAACAAGAGCAAAGGAGAGTCAAAGTTTGCCAAGACCCTTTGGAGAGTCAAGATGATGTTTTGGGCTGTGTTATCACTGACGATGAAACATGGATGTACCAATATGACCCTGAGACAAAGCATCAAAGTACACAGTGGAAGTCAGCCAATTCTCCACAACCAAAAAACTCCATCAGTTTAAATCAAAAGTCAGAATGATCTTGCTAACGTTGTTTGATATCAGAGGGATTCTTCATTTTGAATTTGTACCATTTGGGCAGTTAACCAAGTTTACTATTTGGAAGAGCTGGAAAGGCCATGTGAAAAAAGACAAAAATGGGGGGCGGCGCCTGTGGCTCATTGAGTAGGGCACTGGCCCCATATACTGAAGGTGGCAGGTTCAAACCCAGCCTCGGCCCAACTGCAAAACAGAAAAATAGCCAGGCGTTGTGGCAGGCGCCTGTAGTCCCAGCTACTCAGGAGGCTGAGGCAAGAGAATCGCCTAAGCCCAGGAGTTGGAGGTTGCTGTGAGCTGTGATGCTATGGCACTCTACTGAAGGCGATAAAGTGAGACTCTGTCTCTACCAAAAAAAAAAAAAGACAAAAATGACCTAAACTTTCCACCAGCAATTCTTGGCTCTTGGATCACAATGCACCAGCTCAAATGGCACTGCCTGTGAGGGAAATTTTAGCCAGTAAACAAATAACCATATCATAATACACTCCCTATTCACCTGATCTGGTCCCCAGTGACTTTTTTATTTACCTTAAGATAAAGGAAGTATTGAAAAGAGGACATTTTGACAACATTTCATTCTGATGGTCATTCCAAAAAATGAGTTCCAAAATTGCTTTGAAGGGTGAACGAGGCACTAGTGTTGGTGCATAGCTTCCTGGGGGAGTACTTTGAAGGTGACATTCAGCAATGAAGTATGTAGTCCTCTTTCTAGGATGACCTCATAAGACAGTATTTCTGAGTTTGAGCATTTTGATGGATTGTTTGAAGTACCCACCAAAGAGAAAAATTAAATGTCTATAGCATTTAAATTGAACTGGTCATGAGAGATAATTAAAATATGTAAAACTGATTAGTTTCTTCTATAGCAATTGGTATGCTCCCTTTCTCTAAGAAATAAGGCCTCGGTCTCCTTGCAGTCCCCTGCAGTTGTTTTTCCCCACCTTTGGGACAGGTGCTGCAGCAGAGCCTTTGTGGGGGGCACTAGCAGTGGTGTGCTAGTAAGTGACTCTCTGGAATACAGATGGACCCAGTACATAGCATTTGCCAGTTTCCATGGTGTAAATATTCCCACCCAGGCTATTTCAGCATGACAGTGCCAACCTAGAATTGAGAAGAGATATGCACATTCTGATCTATGAGCCTGTGCTAGTGAAACGCTAGCCTGTAAACGCCAACTATCACCAGGGATTCAGGGGAACCCCTGCACTGTGCTTCTCCCCCACACAAGAGGCCAGCCCCAGCTGTCCTAAGGTTCTAGGGCTTAATGCCACCAAGCAACTAAACAAACAGGAGGGAAAGGACTTGTAAGCTCATTGCAGCATGAAGGTGCCTGGTGCGGGCCGTCGGGTTCTCCAGCTCAGCCACATGGTGGAAGGGCAGAGAAGATCCCTGTGCACAGAAGTTGGGATAGAGCATCTCACTTTTGGGGGGAAACTGACTCCAGGCTGGTTGGGAATATGAAGTAAGAGCCTGGGGTGTGGGGATGGGGTGTGGTGTCGGTGACATGTTCCTGAGAGCACTGTCATCAAGAAAAAGCTTGTTACCCGGTGGGGGGTGGGGGAGGGCAGCAATGTGTGTATGCGCGCACGGAAGGTTCATGGGGTCCCAGCTTGGGAATAGTGGGATTGATCGTGTAAGACAAGGAGGAGATGGGAGTTGTATACAGACCCCAGGAGGATACATTTCAGCGTGGGGAGGTGATCAGTGACCGTGGTGAATCATGGTGTGACCTGGGGTATGTCCAGCGGACAGTGTGGCTGGTGTGGAAGGGACTGTCCTTAACAATGAGGAAGGCAAGAGGCTGAGGCAAGTAGGCTCATGGGTCATCCCACGGGTAAGTGACTCAAGGACATAAAAATGTAACAAAGAGGGCTGGAATTTCAGAAAAGGGGATTTTGAGTGAAGGTGAAAGGAATGATCTGGAAAAGGAAATGTTGACAGATCAGAAAAGGACACTGTGTGTGGCGCAGGGGCCCTGGGAGAGAGAGAGATTCTAGGGGATCAGAGAAACCGGGTATCTCGGGGAAATCATGTCTCAGGTGTGGCGCAAGTGAAAGTCGGACGGCAGCTGGGACCCAAGCCCTGCCTGCATCAGCAACCCTTCAATGAACACACCCCCGGCCCCACTCAGGCTTCCCGGGATCTGAGTTCGTGGCACTAATTGCTAGTTTATCCTTTTCTCCTCCAGTGAACTTCAGATGGCTGGGAAGATTCCCTTCGATATTTTAGGAGAACATAATAATTAAGCATTTCAGGGGAGGATACTTGTTGCCGTTCAAATTAGATGCTGTATCGGGAAATTATAGCTGCTGCCGCCAAGCTGAAACATGAATGAACCCACTTTGGGTCTGCAGGGATAGGGCACAGCCCCTTCCTGGCCCTTTGGCCTGTTTCACCTTGGGTCCAGACGCTGTCCACAGCCAAGTGGATCAGAGAACCAGAAGACCTGCCTTCTCAGACGGGGGAATGGAGGGTGGACTCTTTCAATGGACTCTTTCCTTCCAGGGCTTCCAGGGCTCCAGGAATGCCACACCTCAGACAGTTGTTGGCCCACCACAAATGGCTTTCCCCTCATTCTCCTGAAAGTCCTTGTTCATGGACTTGCCTTCCCAGGAGACATCTGAACTGGGGGAGACACATAAGGTATTCTGCAGGCCCTAGGCTGGCTTCCAGGGTCTCCTGTTACAAGCCCCTACAGTGGAGCAGGCTTGGTCAAGCCTCTGTCTCCAGGGCTGGGTCCACGGCCTGGTGCCAAGCCAAGCTCCCCAGCAGAGCAATACCTGCAGGAGATAAGGGGAAATCTGGGTCTTTATATACCTCATTTGTCACAGGGCAACCAATAACAAGCCAATAATAAGCACCATGGCAGCCGTTTCGTGCCGTTTTGTCCAATGTCCACCGCACACTAGCCTCCTCACATATATTGCTTCTCCTTATTCTACCATGAAATAGTATTTCCATCTCCAGATGAGGAAATTGAGGCTCAGAGAGGTTCAATGGGCCGGGCATGGTGGCTCACACCTGTAATCCTAGCACTTGGGGAGGTTGAGGCAGGAGGATCGCTTGAGGCCAGCCTGAGTAACAACTGGTCTCTTGAAAAAAAAAAATTAAAAATCAGGTAAGTGTGGTCACAGGCAACTACAGTCCCAACTACTTGGGAGGCTGAGGCAAGAGGATCACTTGAGCCCAGTTTGAGGTTACTGTGAACTGTGATCACACCACTGCACTCCAGCCAGGTCGAGACAGAGCAAGGCTCTATCTCAATTTTTAAAAAGAGATTAACTGACTTTCTTAAAGCTAGAAACTAAATCAGTGCTGAGTTTTCTTTTTCTTTTTTTTTTTGAGACAGAGCCTCAAGCTGTCACCCTGGATAGAGTGCTGTGGCATCACAGCTCACAGCAACCTCCAATTCCTGGACTCAAGCGAGTCTCCTGTCTCTGCCTCCCAAGTAGCTGGGACTACAGGTACCCACCACAACGCCCGGCCATTTTTTGGTTGCAGCCAACATTGTTGTTTGGCGGGCCCGGGCTGGATTCGAACCCACCAGCTCAGGTGTACGTGGAGCCCGTTGAGCCACAGGCGCAGAGCCAGTGCTGGGTTTTCAACCTAGATTTGTCTGTCTCCCCAACTCATCTGTTCCCCACTCTTTCTTCCCCATATTGAAGTCATCAGGGCACCCCCTCCTTGCTGCACACCTGACATCCCCTCTCGAAGATTAGTCTCATTTTCCAGGCTAACCTGGTCTTCAAGAAAGAGTGCTGTAAGTCCAGTGAGCTGCCCCAGAATGTCCACTAGAGGACAAACACCCATCCATTGCTCTCATCTTCAGGCACTAGGCTGAGAGAGGCAGGGGGCAGGGGCCCTGTGACTCCCCAGCCCTCAAGATCAGCAAATAAAATATGGGGCATGCTTGAACTCACAAATTATCCATTGTTTATGTGACTCAGAATCACCTGGGCATCCTGCATTTTACCTGGTCACTTTGCCATGGTAAAATGACCCACAGTAGGTGGAGCCCTTGTGGGCAAGTGATATCAAGGGAGACACAGGGAAAAGGAAAGGATAATCGACAACGAAGGGAGGTTGGCAGGATGGGAGGGAGGAGAAGGGGAAGAGAGGGGGGTGTGAACCATCCCAAGTCCAGCCCGGACCCACCTCTCCCCTCTGTGGACAGTCCAGCCCGGGCCCACCTCTCCCCTCTGTGGACAGTCCAGCCCGGGCCCACCTCTCCCCTCTGTGGACAGTCCAGCCCGGGCCCACCTCTCCCCTCTGTGACAGTCCAGCAGTCCAGCCCGGGCCCACCTCTCCCCTCTGTGGA
>CAUYON010053300.1:0-29140 GCA_963573935.1 Arctocebus calabarensis | reverse complement strand
CTTTATATTGGTGGGACCACACCTAAGGTGCATCTTACAAGGGTACATGTGAAACTTACTAAGTGTAGAATATAAATTTCTTAACACAATAACTAAGAAAATGCTGTGAAGGCTGTGTTAACCAGTTTGATGAAAACATTTCAAATTGTATATAAAACCAGCACATTATACCCCATGATTGCATTAATGTACAAAGCTATGATTTAATAAAAAAAATTTAAAAACAAACAAAAAAAAGATAAGTCATCAGAGGGGTGGCACCTGTGGTTCATTGAGTAGGGCGCTGGCCCCATATACCGAAGATGGCGGGTTCAAACCCGGCCTCGGCCGAACTGCAAAACAGAAAAATAGCTGGATGTTGTGGTGGGCGCCTGTAGTCCCTGCTACCTGGCAGGCTGAGGCAAGAGAATCGCCTAAGCCCAGGAGTTGGAGGTTGCTGTGAGCTGTGATGCCACTGCACTCTACCAAGGGCGATAAAGTGAGACTCTGTCTCTACAAAAAAAAAGATAAGTCATCAGAGATTGTAAATAATTTACCTGAATTCCTTTTAGGGAAGAAGCACCCATGTAAAGAAACACTCCATATAGCACTGGCATGGGAATAAACTGTAAAAGAACAATTAGACAAAAGGCACAATTTATTTAAAATATAACGCGGTCATGCTATTTTGAACTTATCAAAGAGAAAAACGGGGGGAAAGTTTTTCAGAATAGAAGTAACATAGTGTAGAACCAGAAGACACGAGTTCAAATTCCAGCTCTAGCACTTTTTAGCTGTGTAATCTTAAGTTACTTAAGCTCTCTGTGCCTTAGTTTCCCAGAATCTAAAAAGTGATGATAATAATGTTGTTATAAGTGTTCAATAGGTCAAAACCTGTTTATAAAAGTATGTGACGTAAAAGGAGCAATAATATTCACTACTATTATACCACTTTGGAGACAATATGAATTTTGTTTCACAATGGTAAACTATCTGAATTAAAGGTAAAGAATAAAGCTGACATTTAGATTTTGTTTCTACATTATGACAGATATTTTTAAACATGTAGAGTGTTCAAATTTTCTCTTTTTATTGGAATAGTTCACCATCATCTAATGTCTATTATAACGTATATAGCATAGAAATTAATTCTTACAAATTTGTATGAATGACTAAATAAAAAAAATTTCAAATTGTAGGCAACGTAAATGAGTTATAATTTATAATGCAACTAACCTACATTGAAAATATCTTCTAAAATTACATGACATGACAAAATAATTATCCTTTAATGCTCTCCAAAATGGATTTCAATTATTGTGTGAAAAAATAAGTATATACAATAATGGAATCCATGTGGTAGTTTTTTAGAGCATTTAAAATAAAAAACTGTGTACGTGACCATGACCATGACTATGCTCATCTCTGCATCTCTTATCTTATAGTAAATAGTGTTAATCGTGGATATATCTGTCCATTGACAAGAAAATAGAAACTGTACTTTAGGCAGACTTAGAATGAACTTAGGTCACAAGTCTGTCAAAAATAATGAGTGACTTTTCCCCACAGTTTGATCATCATTTCAAAATTATTACAATCATTGGGCAGTGCCTTTGGTTCAAAGGAGTAGGGCACTGGCCCCATATGTTGGAGGTGGTGGGTTCAAATCCAGTCCCAACCAAAAACTGAAAAAAAAAGCATATATATATATATCTTTCAATTATTTACACTTAAATTTTATTTTGCAAGAATAAAGTTTTATATATGTAAAGGATCCTGAAATCTAGGACATAATCTGTCTACTTTAGGTTAAGAAGAATTATATAAAGAAAGTCATCACTTTCATTGCATGCCATATAATACTCTATTTGCAAATGTATGGTTTAGATTCAGATGACATTTTTCAACAATGATAAATATAGTCTACCTTCTCTCAAATTCATAAAGGCCAATTTAATTACCTTCAGGATACTTGTCATAAAGACTGACGAACCCATAAGAATAAAAATCATAAGCCCTGTAACCCTTTGTTCCCGAATGCCGAGAAATTTGGGTTGTTCTCCCGGAGCTGAGCATTCTGATTCCAATTTTAGGCTGTTGACATGAGTGATGGAGAGGACCGTGGCAGCCACAAACCACGGCAGGCCCATGATGGAGCACACACCGAGCATGACAGCCACCATTAACAGATCCAGATGGTACCCACAACCTTTCTGTTAAAAAAAAGAAAGCAAGAAAGAAAAGAAACCATCAACAACAGAGCTTATAATGTCCTGATTGTGAATAGAAACCACTTCCTGACAATACCCCAGAAACTCTTCATAGCAGAGCACCTAAAGATAAACTCTTCTTAAACATCCAGTTTCCAATTGCTCTATTCATCTCACTGGGTGACTTTTACTGGGAAGAAGAGTATCATAGAAGCTAAGTTCCCTAACCTATATTTAGTTTTGTATCAATACAGTGCTGCTCTCTTGTTCTCATTTGTTTCAGTGTCAGCACTGGAAAAATTCAGCCTCCCTTAAAAATGATAGTTTTTGTATTTTCTATTTCCTCTGCGATTCTACTCAACTGCCACTGACCTCCAGGTGTTGTGAAGTTAAGTGCTTGCAAGGAACAAGCAGGAAATGCAAAGGAGGAAAAAAAGGTGTAATGAGTGATTAGGAGATGTTCTAGGGAGAGAAACCAAAAACAAGGAAAAGTACCATTTCCCTTTCCCTCTATGCCCCATAGGAATTGGAATTGTAAGCTTCAGAGGTAACCAACATCTTGGTCTATTTATGTTCCAACTTTTATTTTTAATTTTTAATGACTACTTCATGAGAGGAAGTATAATCAAGTTGTTAAGAATACAGGTTCTGGTGACAGACTGCCTAGAATCAAGTGTTGGCATGACCAATGACCTTGGGCGGCAAGTCATGTAAATTACATGTAAATGATGATGATGATAATAACAGAAGGCACCTTACTGGATTGCTTTAAGAATTAAATTATTTAATTTTGCAAATCATTTAGAATAATATCTGCTTATAGTAAACACTCAGCAAACGTAAAGGTACTGTTCTATGCTAGTCGTTAAACAATAAATTTCTAGGCGCCTCAATAAAACTATATGTTTCTTAAGAGCAGACAACTTATCATATAATTTCTCCAATATTTACCATAGTTTGTAGTACAATCACTGGCACACAACAAACAAATAATAAAAGTTACAGAATGACTTGAAATAGATGTCACTGAAACATCTCTAAAAATTAAATTTAATATGTGTAATTCAAAAATAAATATAGCAGTTCAATTTGTTATTATGATCACGAGCAGAAATTACCAACTCTTCTAGAATAATAATTTTGGCTTTCTTAGAGGCAGTTTTATCAAACTTCAAGCAATTTGCAGTTAATATAAAAACTCATATAGCCTACAGTGTGAAACACACTGTTTGTTGCGTATATGTTATTTTAATATCTGCTCTTTGCTATTTTGTTTTTAATTGTCTTCTTATTAAGAAAAAGATTCTTAAATTAAATTGCACTTCTTTTTCTCTCTGCTAATCCCTGCCAAATTATAAAAGTTCAAGAGATGACAGGGAGGACATAATGGGAGAAATCCACCTAGGGACCTATTTCTCCTGCGTTGTTACCAATTCAGCGATGCCTTTCAAGGGGTCAGCTTAGCTAGGGCAATGCTATAGTTCAACAAAATGTCTACACTTAGTTTCTTTGATGAATGTGACTCTGGAAACTTTTCTTTTGCGAGTAACTCAAAAAAGAATTTCATCTGTAAAAGCCGTAGAGTAGAAAGAGACATATACTGGTGTCAGGATAACCAAAAAGGCATAGGAAGAAGCTTTATCAGGGACATAATATTGTTTCTTGGCCTTTTTTGCAAAACATTTTGGAAGATGTGTTTCCACAGAATAGAACTTTAGTTTTGGTCCCTTAAAAGACAGTGTTGAGCAGTTTGAGGAGTGTTTTGTCCTAGTTACTCTGGGGTGAGGATGTAGAACAAAGAAGGACCTATCTACTCAAACCCCTGCCTTGGAGAGAGTGCAATGCGAATGGTATCCTTGGAGCTATTTTGCAAAGCTGTGGCATTGTTAAGAGAGACTGAAAGAAGATGTAAGAGTTGTTGGTTGCTGTGACAAAAATCAGAGGAGAGCAGAAGATGGGGCCCTGAAAGTAGGACTTATGTTTTTTACCATACCTAAAAACTTTTTAAGAGTCCAAGCTCATGGCAGCTTAATAACGTGAGGGAGGCCTTCCTTATGATAATGATTTCCTATAGCTCTTACTGAGTGTTTTAAAAACATGATACAAGTGTAAACAATGAGAGTTAGGATTGTAGAAAGTGCATGAAATAATCCTTTTGGATGGAATAATTTCCTTTTTAAATTTAGAAGGCTAGGCTCGGCGCCTGTGGCTCAACGGGCTAAGGCGCCAGCCACGTACACCAGAGCTGGCGGGTTCAAATCCAGCCCCCGGGCCCGCCAAACAACAATGACGGCTGCAACCAAAAAAAATGGCCGGGCGTTGTGGCGGGCGCCTGTAGTCCCAGCTACTTGGGAGGCAGAGGCAGGAGACTCGCTTGAGTCCAGGAATTGGAGGTTGCTGTGAGCTGTGATGCCCCGGCACTCTACCCAGGGCGACAGCTTGAGGCTCTGTCTCAAAAAAAAAAAAAAAAAAAAGGAACCAGAGCCAGTTTCTGCTCCTTCTTCTGAACTTCCACTCCCCAACCCAACTTCTTTCTCTTCTAGATTCTTCTAAAACATACTACCTCTAGACTATTTTCTTTGGTGTTTGACTCAGCAGCCTGGTTGGTTACTGAGTTGGTCTTTTCTATCTCCATAAACTCACAGAGGCTCAGCTATCAAAAGGTCCCCTAGAAGAGAGGTTCTCAGTGCTTGTTTTGGGGATAAATCTGCCTGTGGACTCAGGATTCCTAGGCCTATTAGCAGGACTGCGGAAAGGTCCAGGAAGCATTACTTTTAACCCACTTATTAGGTAGTTCAGCTGCACAGCCAACATTGGAAACCACTGATCTAGTCCAAATGTCCCATTCCACAGATTGGATACTGAGGCCCAGAGAACTAGAAGGAATTTGTCCTCAACCATGGAGTAAGTTAAAGCTGGATCTACACCTTGAACTCAGGGCTCCCAAATGCTAATCCTGTGCTCTGCTTACTACACCATGGTCAGTCTCACCTAAAAGACATGACTGTGAACTTCAGCACAAGACAAAGATAGATGCCGAATCAGTGGCAGGTTATCAAGAAGACCTTAGAGGCCAAAAGGTGGAGAGTTGAATATGAGCTCCAGGGAGGAGACAGACCCGGTTCAAACTCTACTCTTCCACTCGCTCGTTGTGGAAGCTTGGGAAAACTCTCTGGACCTACCTGAGCCTCAGTTTCCTCATCTGGAAAATGAGGATAATAGTGCCTAACTCTTAGGGTGGTTAGGAGGATAAAATATGTGAAAAGCACTCAGCACAGTATCTGGTAAATTCTTAATAGATGCTTACTGTTGGCTCTGATTATCTGCCAAGTGGAATGATTGTTCTCAAGGAAGAGGCTAATCCAAGAGAGAGCCACGCCTGGGTAAAGTTTCAGCCACGACACAGACAGACATTTCTCATGAAAATCAGCTCCCAAAACATACATGCCGATCCCTTGGAAACTCAAGCCGCACAGCTTGATCTCGGTTTTTCTCCAATTTGGCACCTAACTAATTGTTTCAAAAATACACCAAGCTGTGTCTGTGCATATGCAAGCCTGGACTCGCTCCTGTGCACAGAGGCTGTGTGGGGCCCAGCTCATAGGAGGGCTGTGTCTGTCGGGGAAGGAGGCTCTGCTGCCACCACACACCACCCCCACCTCCCAGTGGCCCAGAACAAAGGTCCCTTTCTCAGTCACTCTCTGTCATGGTGGTAGCTCCCCTGCGGTTCTGCTCATGGTGTGCACTCAGGCACACAGGCTGAAGGAGCAGTCACCAACTCAGTGTCGTTGTCCTCTGTGCGACAGGGGACAGGGAAATGGGGCTCTGGACCATCTCACCCTAGACCTAAAATGCTCTGCCCTAGAAGAAAGTCCCATTGTCGCTTGAGTTGTAATGCAAACACCACCTCACAGAGGCAGAGCTTTGAGCCTGTCTCTCTCTCTCTGTCTGCATGAAAGGGATTTGGGCAGCTACCTCCCAGGATTGGTGTGAGGTCTCAGGGATATGATGCCACAGAACTGTTACAGAGAACAATGCCTGGAACGCAGGGAGAACTTAATAAATGATGAGTCACAGTCACCCAAAAGTGAAAATAACCCAAATGTCTCTCATTGATGAATGAATAAACAAATGTGGCAGATCCGTTCAATGGAAGAGCATACAGCCGTGAAAGGAATGAGGCACTGGTACCAGCTCCGACATGGGTGGACCTTGAAAATATGCCACCATAACAAAGCAAGTCACAAGAGGCCACATCCTATATAATTCTACATATAATTCCTTTCATCTGAAATATCCAAAACAGGTAAATCCATGGAGACCAGATTAGTAGTTGCCAAGGACTGGGGAATGGAGAATAACTGATAAAAGGCACAATATTTCTGGCTCGGTGCCTGTGGCTCAACAGGCTAAGGCACCAGCCACGCACACCTGAGCTGGCAGGTTCGAATCCAGCCCAGGCCCGCCAAACAACGTCAGCTGAAACCAAAAAAAATGGCCAGGCATTGTGGCAGGCGCCTGTAGTTCCAGTTACTTGGGAGGTGGAGGCAAGAGACTCACTTGAGCCCAGAAAATGGAGGTTGCTCTGAGCTGTGATGCCACAACACTCTACCCAGGGTGACAGCTTGAGGCTGTACCTCAAAAAAAAAAAAAGGTACAATATTTCTTATTGTAGAGGGGGGAAAAGAGAAAAAGAAAAAGAAGAGAAAAGAAAGAACTAAACTAAAATAAATAATAGAGTATGGGGACTGGGTGCAGAGGCTCCCTCCTATAATCCTAGCCCTGTGGGAGGCTGAGGCAGGTGGATTGCCTAAGGTGAGGAGTTTGAGACCAATGTGAGCAAGAGTGAGACCCCATCTCTACTAAAAATAGAAAAAAATTAGCCAGGCATTGTGATGGGTGCCTTTAATCCTAGCCACTGGGAGGCTGAGGCAAGAGGATCACTTGAGTCCAGAGTTTGATTGAGGTTGCTGTGAGCTAAGCTGATGCCGTTGCCCTCTAACCTGGGTGATAGAGTGAGACTCTGTCTCAAAAAAAAAAAAAAAAAAAGAAGGAAGAAAGAAAAAGTATGGGGTCTCCTTTTGGGGTGATGAAAATGTTTTGGGATCAGACAGTGGGGATGGTTGCACCACAATATACTAAAAGCCACTGGACTTACACTTTAAAATAGTGACATTTATGTTATGTGAATTATATGCCAATAATATATATATATTTTTGAGACAGAGCCTCAAGCTGTCACCCTGGATAGAGTGTCGTGGCCTCACAGCTCACAGCAACCTCCAACTCCTGGCTCAAGCAAGTCTCCTGCCTCTGCCTCCCAAGTAGCTGGGACTACAGGCACCCACCACAATGCCAGGCCATTTTTTGGTTGCAGCCGTTATTGTTGTTTGGCGGGCCCGGGCTGGATTCAAACCTGCCAGCTCAGGTGTATGTGGCTGGCGCCTTAGCCGCTTGAGCCACAGGCGCAGAGCCAATATATGCCAATAATTTTTTTTTTTTTTTTTTTTGCAGTTTCTGGCCAGGGCTGAGTTTGAACCCGCCACCTCTGGCATATGGGGCCAGCGCCCTGCTCCCTTGAGCCACAGGTGCCGCCCTGCCAATAATTTTTAAAATGCAATAAATAAATACATAGTAAACGATGGGAAATACTCCCCTCCCGTCCACAGTGCTGTTTGCCTGCCTTAGCACCGTGAGCACCCCCTGCAGTTCTTATCTTTTCATTGTGGTTTTCCGTGGACTGCTCTGTCTCCCTGGGCCCAGAAGCCCGACAAGGGCATGGTGAAAGCAGGCCGCACTGGCTCCTCTATGCAGCCCCGGCGCCTGGCGGCAGCAGCAAATACATAACCCAAGCACTCATGCTCTGCTCATAAAGCTATGTCATTGCACCTCGTGCATGCCACTGGGCACTGGCCTTGCATTTCTCCCCACAGCAAGGGCTTCCTCCTGTCTCGGGTCTGCCCAAGCCCATCTCCTGCTGCCTCCAGGACCCTGTTTGATGCTGAGAGGGAAGAGCCCACAGCCACCAAGCATCCAGCCCCTTTCACTCAGTAATGAGGAAATCTAGGTCCAGATAGGAAGGGACGCTTAGTGTCATGCAGCAAGGTGTGACAGGGCTGGACCAGGAGCTCAGGGGCCCTGTGCCCTTCTTGATGGTGGCAATTTGGAAGGACAGGCCTGCAGGGCTGGGCAAGCACTGAGGGCTCTTGCACCTTCTTATACCAGGCAGATGACAGGCTGGTACGTGAGAATGTGGAGGGCCAGAAGGACAATGGGATCAGAGAGGAGTGGAGTCAGGCAGGAAAGGCCTCAGCGCTGTCCTTATCACAATTCCTGACTTTATCATTGCTCAGTCGCGGGAGACAGTTGTTACCACAAAACCACAGCACCAAACCCATGTGTTTCCCTTTATACAGGCCCCTTTCCCAGTGCCTGGCTCTGCAGTCATGTCCCCTTGTCCCCTCCAGGTCCCCAGAATGAGGAGGAGGCTGGGCCCTGATATGAACTGGGAACCACTGCTGCAGCCGGCCCCCCGGCGGCCCTGGGGCCCTGCCCAGGTCCGTTCCCGAGGCTCTGTGCCCGCACCTTTGCAGAGCACCTGCTGCGTGCCAAGTTCAAAGGAGACAGCACAGGCCCTGTCCTGAGGGAGGTCTCGGTCTGCAGAGAGCCAACAAGCCCACAAATTAAGGTTCTCATTACAACCACCATGAGTAGTCATTTGCAGACGTGCAGAGAGCCGTGGGGTGAGGGAGCCGTGACTTGGCCTGGGGGCCAGAGAAGTTTCTCTGAGGACCTGAGCCCTGAGGGTGAAAGGCAGCAGCCTCTAGCTTGTCTGGAGTGTCCCTTCTGGGAGTGACTCCGGGACACAGCCAGACCAAGAGCTCAGGGGGGGTTGAGTATTGTATGCGTGTATTGCATGTTGTATATATGTGTGTTGTGTTGCATTGTATTGTTGCATGTAAGTGCTGCGTGTATACACGTGTTGTGTGCTCTGAGTTGTGTGGTATGTGCTGTGGGTGCAAATGTGTGTCACATGGTCCAGTGGGACAGCAGAAACAACTCCTCTCCTGTCCCTCCCCCACAGGGGAAGTGGACTTGCTGAGCAGCTAGTGAGGCGCCGAGGTGGCCTGGCCTTCCCGCCCTGTGCAGAATGAGGAAGGGGCCCCTGTTCGTCCGCTGTGGGATGGGGAACACTGCCCACACCCCTGCCACCACAGGACATTCGGTGTTGGTTTCTTCATTTGATGGCATGTGCCTGGGAGAGGAGCCGGAGGGAGCTGTTGCCTGTGTGTGGCACTCTGCACTCGGCACAGGGACAGCCCTCACGCTGCAGGCGCACGGCATTCTGGAAACACAGAAGGAAACACCCTTTTGTTAGTTTTCCCTCTTCGGAATCCTTCAGTGGCCCTCAAGGAGTCAGTCCTGAGCTTACGCATGGGTGTGGGAGGCCTCGGGGGTCTGCTTGGATCCACTCTGTCCCTTCCCTGCTGGTCTCAGCCCTTGGCTCCCTCCCTTGCCCGCCTCTATCCTCCACACACCTACACATCCCAGCTTCCCTCCCTCCCTGCCCCAACCCAGCACACAGCTCTCACACCCTCATGCTCCTTCATTCATTATATGCCACCTCCAGGGGGCTTCCCCCCCCCCCCCAGGATCCCCACTGGCCCCTGAGGGCAGGGCCCTTGGTCTCCTTTGGGTCTCTATTTCTGTAGTTCCCAGCAGAGGAAGATGCCCAGGGTGACTCTTGTGATTGCTGAATTCATATGATTTCATATCAAAATGCCTCAGAAAACCTTAGGTTATCAGAGAGGGCCAGGCCAAGACTCCCCTGACACAGGCATAATCAGTCTGAGGTTGGGGTACAGCTCAGGACCCAGCCTACGCCCCTCCCCAGCCACACAAGGTAGCCCTTGCTGTCATAGGCCCCCTAGGGGACGTTTTTCATGAGCAGTGACATGAGATGCTTTGGTGGGCAGACACCACATTAAGAGAGAAAATCATTCTATTTCTAACGAGGAAGGAGAGTCTCAAGGGACTCTATGTCTTCATAGAGTGAAGGTGATAGTGTAGCATCTATTCATGACAATCATGCTGTTTTTCATTTACAGTTTCCTTTGAAAATGAATTATTTAAAGGAAACTCTGTAAATGATGAGTTGATTTTTCAAAAAAAACACCAAATAGCTGACAGTACAGGCAAAAGTGGAAGTGGTTTTGAATGTCAGAGGTTTGGGAAACACACAGCCCAAGGTTTCTGGGATCCAGGTGATGTGGTCTAGTCCTGGTTTTCTCTTGGAATTGACAAGTCAGTACTGACTCACAGGTGGCCTGAGTCCTTGTCTCGTATCCAAGCGTGGGGCACTCAATCTCCAAAGCAACAGTGGGGAAGGGAGCTGGTGGCCAAGACGGCTGACTCTGAGGTGGAGGCCAGTACTCTGGCTGTTCCCCAGATGCTGCGTCCCCCTCAGAGTGTGAGTACAGATGGCAGGGCCTGGGTCTGCTGTGGCCTCCTCTATTCCCTACCCCTCTCCCCATAGCTTTTCCTAGAAACCCCTCAGATCACAAGCAGGGGTCTGATTACCTGCCCTTCCCCCCTCCCCTCCTGTGTGCTACAGATGCCTTTCTGTTGCAGGTAAGGCTGAGGTTCCTTGGCACAGAGCCTGTCTTCTGCCCTGGGTCTCCCTTCCGGATTCAGGTCCCTCCATAGCTCCCAGCTGCTGAGAGAAGCCCTCAGTGCATCTGAGGTGGTTTTCTGACATTTTCCTTTGAATTTACAGTGGTTCTTGGCTCAGTGCCTGTGGCTCAGCGGGCTAAGGCGCCAGCCACATACACCTGAGCTGGAGGGTTCGAATCCAGCCCGGGTCGCCAAACAAAACAACAATGACGGCTGCAACCAAAAAAAAAATGGCCAGGCGTTGTGGCGGGCGCCTGTAGTCCCAGCTACTTGGGAGGCGGAGGCAAGAGACTCGCTTGAGTCCAGGAATTGGAGGTTGCTGTGAGCTGTGTCTGCTATGGCTCTCTATCCAGGGTGACAGCTTGAGGCTCTATCTCAAAAAAAAAAAAAAAATTTACAGTGGTTCTCAACCTTCCTAATGCCGTGGCCCTTTAATACAGTTCCTGTGGGTTGTGACCCACAGGTTGAGAAACACTGCTTTAAAACATTACCATCACCACCACCACTGCTTGCTGTATCTGTTGGATTAAGGTGAGACCAGTGAGCTGCCTAATGTGCAAAATTCAAGAAAGCACTCTCCTTCTCAATGACCCCCTGCAAAGGGAGTTTTGTGCTCCAGGCCTGACAGTCCTGTCATAGAACCAGTCCCTGATGGTTAGGCTGGGTGCTGCGGCTCACACCCATAATTCTGGCACTCTGGAAAGCTGAGGTAAGAGGATTGCTAGAGTTCAGAAGTTTGAGACCAGCCTGAGCAAGAGAGCAAGACCCCTGTCTCTGCTAAAAATAAAAAATCTAGGCTCAGCACCTGTGGCTCAACAAGCTAAGGCACCAGCCACGGACACCTGAGCTGGTGTGTTTGAATCCAGCCTGGGCCCGCCAAACAACAATGGTGGCTGCAACCAAAAAATGGCCGTGCATTGTGGCGGGCACCTGCAGTCCCAGCTACTTGGGAGGCGGAGGCAGGAGACTCACTTGAGCCCAGGAATTGGAGGTTGTTGTGAGCTGTGATGCCACGGCACTCCATCCAGAGTGACAGCTTGAGGTTCTGTCTCAAAAAGAAAAAAAATGTAGTGAGGGCATTGTGGTGTACCCCTATAATTCTAGCTACGCAGGAGGCTGAGGCAGGAGGATTGCTTGAACCCGGTAGTTGCTATGAGCTAGCTGATATCATGGCACTTTTTAGCCTGAGCAACAGAGGGAGACTCTGTCTCCAAAAAAAAAAAAAAAAGCCCTGCTGGTTAGAAGGATGTTCTGGGGGTCATCAGGGCTCTGAGCTGTTCTCACAGCAGTTGCTGCTTTGGGAAAGTAAGAGTATAGCCTAAATGGTTGTGTTGGTTGTGCACCGCACAAAGGCATGAAGCTAAGGGGGAAGGGTGTCTGTCTGAACATTCGGGGAGGAACGACTTTTCACTTTTCATATTTTGTCCGCTGGTGAGGGAAGATTTTAGTACTTCCAACAAGGTTATCAAATGTGCTAATTGTGGCCCTGTGAACACAGTGAGGAAATTAGAAAAAGGACAGGGACTTGCCCTAGGACACACAAAGCAGGGCCAGGACCCAAGCTTCTTGACTCTTTATTATTTTATTCTTTAATATGTTATTTTATACCCATGATTCTTCTACTTCTTATCACACTGGTAAAATATGTTAGGGAACTGGGCATTATTCATAGGCCGAGATAAATCTAGAATAAGATGTCTCTTTTATTTATTTAATTTTTTGAGACAGAGCCTCAAGCTGTCCCCCTGGATAGAGTGCTGTGGCATCACAGCTCACAGCAACCTCCAACTCCTGGGCTCAAGCGATTCTCCTGCCTCTGCCTCCCAAGTAGCTGGGACTACAGGCACCTGCCACAATGCCCGGCTATTTTTTGGTTGCAGGCATCATTGTTGTTTGGCAGGCCCGGGCTGGATTTGAACCCACCTGTGGGAAGCCGTGAGATGTGGGAACTAACGGAGGACTCCCACTGCGTGAGAAACCGCTTTTGCACTGGCTATGGCCAAGGTCTGACTTTTTCTAAGATGAAACTGGCAGGAGCCAGAACCGGGAGTAAGAAGTCCAGATAGTCAAAACTAGAGAAAAACAGCATGGCAGTTTTAAGGTAAACAGCACAGCAGTTCCCAAGGAGTAAGAGAATGCCAAAGAGAACCTTAAATGACCTTCTTCCCTGTGAGAGTATAAAAGTCTGGAAGAAAGATAAAGTGTTGTCAAAAATAAAGTGAAATCTCAGCCTGACTGAGTCCATTACCCTGTGTGTGTATATATGTGTGTGTGTTTTTTCATCCCAGCACCCCCTCCTCAGAACCTCGCAAGTGGACGGCGGGCCTGTCACCCACTAGCTCAGGTGTATGTGGGTGACGCCTTAGCCATTTGAGCCCCAGGCACCGAGCCTAAGATGTCTCTTTTACCTACTTTCTTTTTTTTTCTCCAGACAGGGTCTTTCTCTGTCACTCAGGATAGAGTGCAGTGGTATCATCAGAGCTTGCTGCAACCTCAAACTCTTGGGCTCGAGCAATCCTCCTGCCTCAGTCTCCTGAGTAGCTGGGATTATAGGTGTGTGCTACCATGACTGGCTAATTTTTCTATATTTTGTAGAGGTTGGTGTCCTCACTCTTGCTCAGGCTGCTCTTGAACTTCTGGCCTCAAGGGATCCTTCCACCTTGGCCTCCCAAAGTGCTAGGATTACAGGCATGAGCCACCTCCCCAGCCAATGCTCCTTCTTTCCTGCCCCTCCCCTCTCCTGCCGAGGCAGAAGTCATGCCCTCCTCAAGGTCTTCTTAGCAGCTTGGACTGGTCTCTAATCCTTGTCTGCCTCCTCGACTGGACTGTAAATTCTCTGGGGGCAGAGACTCTATCTGTATGGCACAAGGCCTCAGGATGTGTCTGGTAACTTAAGTGGATTTTACATGCATAAACCACATATCTTGGGACCCTTTGGAGTCCAGTCTCAGCACCATGTGGCAGGGCATTTAATAAGACACAGACCATTAGCCACAAGTGATTCCAAAATAATTCCACCTGTTATTTGTGTCTCTTTATAATGCTTAAAATTTTCCTCCCTTGTGTCTCCATCTTTTTTCTTCTCACTGTGCCACTGAAGACCCTCTTTATCAATTTTCTTCCTCCTGTGACACAAAACCTGGCCTAAAATCCAAACTCACCTTTGAGAGAAAGAGAAGACAGGTGTTGCAGATCGGCTGGTTGCCCGCCCCAATCCACCCTCGCCTTCCTCATTGGCACGTAGCTGCTCTCCCAGACCCCATTTCCCAGCCTCCCTTACAAGAATGGCCATGAGACTAAGTCCTTACCATCAGAATGTGAATGCAAGTGGGAAGTCATTTCAGGCCTAGGCTTTAAGTCATTGGTGTCCTCTGTTCTTCCCTGTTGGCCGAACTTAGACTTGCCAACAAGATGACAATAAAGCTTTCCAAGATGGAAGAGTCATATGTGGAAGGAGCCTGGGTCTTTGAATGACTGCGTGGAGCAGAGGAGCCCTCCAGACCTGGAACACTCCCCCAAGACTCTTCTGTGAGAGAGAAATAGACTTCCATATTCTTTTTTTTTTTGCAGTTTTTGGCTGGGGCTGGGTTTGAACCCACTACCTCCAGTATATGGGGCCAGTGCCCTATTCCTTTGAGCCACAGGCACTGCTCCAACTTCCATATTCTTTAAGCTGTTACATTTTATGGTGTCTTTGTCTTGGCAGTTTATACTTACCCCCAGGTATTAATAATTGAATAGGGAAAGACAGAAGCTTTTTAAGTAGTTAAAACCAGAATTCTCTTTAGGAGAAAGTGGGAAGCAGAGTCTGGAGCTACTCCCATGTTTCAAGCTTTGTCCCATCAAGTGTGTAGAATGAATGAGTGGTCACATGCGGACTGCAGGTGCCATGAAGCTGTTTCTTGTGCTTAAGGGAAGGTGGGGAAAGAGAGGAGCCATGTGGCATCAGGGGCACAATGCTGACAGCATCTCAAATACGTTAGGAGCACCTTTGTTTAATCCAGCATTGTTCCTCTAAAGGACTCGGGCCCCTTCCCCAGAAGGAAGGCAGGGCCAAGGCACCCCCACCCCCCATTTTACAAGGGCCTCCCCACAGCAGAGTGGCCGGCTTGCCCAAAGTCTCCCTGGCAGTTAGAGGCGGAAGGGACCAAGGAAACCCCAAGAGAGGATTTAAAGCCAAAAAGGATTTGAAGCTGGAAACAGATGGGGAAACCAACAAGAGAACCTTTCTGAGGTGGAAAGATTAATTCAAGAGGCTGCAGGCAAAGACAATGGATGGAAATGACCTAAGGAATCCCAGGCAGGAGGGAAGCCTGTGAGTCCAGGCGCCTGGTGATTGCCTGTAGGGCAGCAGCCACTCCAGCACACCCACCGTCCTGGGCCAGGAAGCAGGAGGGCCGAATCACTGAGGCCTGAAAAGGGATGCTGGGACCATCACATTCCAACATGAAATGCCTGAACCAAAATGGACAAAGTGGACAAGAGGAAGGACTGAATTCCAGTCTGCTAGGCATTGGAGGGACCGTGTGCCCAATTGGACCCAGATAACCCCCCTGCCTTCCACACTCCCAATGTGTACGGAGCACCCGATGGCTCCTAACACCCCGTCCCCAGGAGCCCACCATAAGAAATCGTTCAACTATACAGAGTGTCAGGATGCAATCAATGCTATTTAAAATGAAAAAAACACAGGAAAAGGGGGGCCGGGAGTGATGGAGACAAAGCTGGCTATATAATTTGCAGAGCCCAGTGCAAAAACAGAAACATAGGGCTCCTTGTTCAAAAAGCAGAGAAAAAGAACCAATAAAGGTACATGTGCAATTTTTTCATTCTTCCTGCGGTTTCTCTCTCTCTCTCTCTTCTTTTGGTTTTACAGGCAGAGTCTCACTTTGTCACCTTTCATAGAGTGCCGTAGCACCATAGCTCACAGCAACCTCCAGGTCTTGGGCTTAGGTGATTCTCTTGCCTCACCCTCCCAAGTAGCTGGGACTACAGGTGCCCTCTACAATGCCTGGCTATTTTTTGCTGTTGTTGCAGTTTGGCGGGCGCCAGGTTCGAACCTGCTACCCTTGTTATATGGAGCCGGCGCCCTACTCGCTGAGCCACAGGCGCCGCCCTACAGTTTCTCTCTTGACTTGTCACTGTCTTTTTTTTTTTTTTTGCAGTTTATGGCCGGGGCCGGGTTTGAACCCACCACCTCCGGTATATGGGGCCAGTGCCCTTTGAGCCACAGGTGCTGCCCTTGTCACTGTCTTTTTTATTTGCTATTAATGTCATTCTAAGGAAAGAAAAATTAAAAATTTAAATTATTAGCATGAGTTTTACCATTCATCTTTATACTGTGTTATGCCAGTTTTAGATGCAAATATCAGAACATTTAACTTGTATGCGAAATCACAGAAATTACACAATTGTATTTCGTAGCTCATATTTCAAGGATGTCTGAAGCTGTCCTGAAAAGCCAAACAAAGGTCAGACCCATGAAGACTGGGAGGAGGAAGAGATAAACAAAGGTCAGACCCATGAAGAGTGGGAGGAGGAAGAGATCGTGCCCCCAGCACAGGTGAGGGAGCACTCCTGGGGACACAGATATCCTCAGGGCAAAGACCCTCCTAGGTACCCAGCAGCTCAGCCCCACAATAGAGTACACACCCATTCTCTGGAGCTTGACAGCTGCCAAGTTCCCCTTGGCCAAATCCCCCTCTGGCCATACACTGGACTGATGCCTTGCTCCCCAGATTTGGGTGGAGTCTGCGGAAGTCAAGCCAGCCACCTTCTTTCCTCAGGTCCACTGCCCCAGCCCTTGGCAGATGGGCCACCCCCAAGGGTCTGTAAACCTCTTCCCCAGGACGTTCTTGGTACCTGGATGGGATGCTTTCTCCCACCGAGATGTGGCCTCTGGTGCTACCAGCCCAGGGTGGGGATAGCTGCTGCCATGCCCTGCCCAAGATTTTGTAGGATGCAGTGTGAGCACCAGGTCCCAGACCACTCTCCCACCCACATCTGGGCCCAGGGTCCTGCCAGGCACAGAAGAAAGCACCGTTGCAGCATGAGGACGGGCAGGGAGGTTGAGTGGATCCCGAAGTGCTAACAGGCAGGGAATAACCACTGAGCGGGAACAGACTTGAGCTGAAGCTCTAAGTCTCTGCTGTAGGGTCCATTGTCCCAATAGAATTCACCCAAGAAACACAGATTCAAAGATGAAATCATGAAGCTCTGTGGGGTGCTGATGGCAGAGTATAAAATGCTGAGCATAGGGGCCCTCCTGAGCATGTGGGAGGAGAGGGGAATGGGGAAGGAGGCCGAAGGAAGTTCTGCATGAGCTTTCTTTGATCCTCACTGTGACCAAGGGACACTGTGACCAGGTTTAGCTTGATTAGCTTGCAACAGCTGTGGGGACAGGACTATTGCAAATTGGCCCTGCAGGGTAGCCTTCTCATGCCCAGGCCCCCAAAGAGTCACTGATGGATGGATCTGCCAGGCCTCTGTTCTTCCTTCTGAAGCCAGAGACAGATGAACAATTTCACAGGCTTTCATCCCAAAGAACAAAGGGCTCAGAGGCCTGGGGAAGGGAGATGAGTGAGGACCCCTGTGTGGGGCTTGGCTGACCCCCTGGCCCTTCCTTGGGTGGCCCTCAATGTGCTGGCTGGGCAAAGGGCATAGGAGGCAGCTGGTCCCTCAGTGGGGTTCCAAGTCTGTTCTGGCTGTTCTTCTGTTCACAGCAGTCACACTCAGAAGGGTGCAGGAGCTGGGTGGCTCACAAGAGCAGATTGTTGAATATTCAAGACTTTTGAAAAATGGTTGTTAAACTTTTGATAACTTGAAATAGGCCATGGTGGGTGCATTTATGCCATGGAAATTGGCAAATACTACAAATCAGAGTAATGGTTGTCTTTTTTTTCCAGAAAACAGATTAATTAGCATTTTATAGACAAGGTAGCTGTTACAGGCACCAGCACCCTGGGGCAGGGAGTAGCTAGACACCTACATCCAACACATACTTTGTGCAAACCCTGGGCGGGGCACAAACACATCTAGATAAATCAGACACTTTCAAGTGTTTCTGCTCTCAGGGAGGAACTAGCCTAGTAGGGAGACTGAAAAACAAGGTACAAAGTTCTCAACCAAAGGAATATTATTAACAGCAGCTGTCATATCTGAAGTCCCTGGTACTTAAAACTTTCCACACATCTCCTCTAGTCTCCACTGTACAGATGGGAAAAACGAGGTTTGGCAGTATAAAGTCACCTTCCCAAGATTACAAAGGTGGCAAAGTCAGGTCTGAAGCCCACATTGTTCTGATGCACCTGCACCTTTAGCCTCAGCCAGTGCAATGTCCTGCCTCCACAAATCATGCCCCTGGTGGGGCATGGAGGAGGGAGCAACTAACTCAGCAGAGGGTGCAAATGCAAGGGTGGCATTGGGAAAGGCTGCATGACATTTAGTCTGGGCTTTGAAGGATGAATAGGAGTTTGCCAATTGGAAGGCAAAGTGGGAAAAGACATTCCAGATAGAAGGAACAGCATAGGAAAAGGCATAGAAGAGTAAGAGGGCATATAGGTTTGGGGGAAGAGAGAGCAGTATGGTATCACAAGGATGGCTAACGGGGGAGGGGATGAGATAAGAAGGTATCCTGGAATTTTAGTGAGAAGGGCCTTGAAAGCCAGGCCAAGTAACCTGGTGCTTATTCTGCAGGCTTCGCATTAGTTGAAAATTCCTGGAAATCAAACCCTAGAACTATATAAACATTATGGCAAAATTGCTACCACGTCTGTTTGAGAAGTCCCCTGAAGTAGCCCTTCTCAAAGCATCTGTGGAGCAGGACTGTTTTTTTAACAATTTCTGATCTACCACAGACCAATGCTTTTATAAAATATAAGGGAAATGTCTTACTAGAAAAATAAAATGAAAAAGAAGGCCAAATACAAGTCCAATTTTTAAGATTCAATAGGTATAAAATTATTCTATCAAATTGCTCTACATACACTAATACTAACTGTAGAAAGAAAAAAAACCCACACTGCTCTATAAGTTTTCTACCATTAGGGTCTGTACTTACTTTGCTAGGGATGGGCTTATCCAGGGATCTCTGGCACAAAGACAAATGCAGGTTCTCTTAGTAAGAGCTAATTGTTCCCAAGGGAATCCCATTTTCGAGAGGAAGAGAAAACAAGTAGATGTCCTGCCCAAGGTCACATGACTGCTGAGCACGGGCTGGGATGCAAACCTGCGGCTGGGCTGTCTCTTGTACTCACTCGACAGAGCCCCTTTGGCCCAGCCCCTTCACTTTGTCCCTCCTCTGACCCCCTCACGGCACAAGGTCAATATCTTGTGCTGATGGGGAAGGGCACATGAAGCCAATTTTAGAAGGGATCTTCCTTGCCCAGCGTAACACTGCAAGAAGGTAGCAGAGGTGGCCAGACCCCAGGTCTCCTGGTACCAGCCTGTGCTCAGTCATAGCACTCTGCCTGCCTTATGTCTGTGCGGTGACCTCCAGACCAGACAGTGCCAAGGAGGGCAAGGGAAGGAGCCGCAGGAAGAGGCAGGGGACTCATCAATTGCTGGCAATTACACGGTGTGTTGTCATTCCTAATTAGCTTAAGGCTCCACAGCCCAGAGATCTCTCTGTGGTTGCACGGGCAGGGGGAGGAGACAGCTGCTGGTCCCACCAAGAAGGAAGGCTGGAGGGGAAGGGACTGAGGGGCCCTCCCAGGAGCACCTCCCACAGCCTTCTTATGTGCTGCTGGGTTCCTCCAACCACAGAGGGTCACCCACTTGCCAAACACATTCTGAGAACCGGCAGACAGAAATGAAGTCAAGTCTTCAGGTACGTATGTTGGACAACTCCTCTGTGACCGCGCTGGGGGTCTGCTGCTCCAGGAAACCCTGAGGTGAATGATGATTTCCAGCCCCTGTGCTTGAGGCAGACTCAGCTGCCAGGAGACACAAAAAGCTTCACTAATAACCATAAATTGAACGGTAACCAGAGTTACCGTTTCCTGAGCACTGGCTGCGTGTCAGGCACAGGGTAAGCATTCTCCACAAATTATCCCACAGAAGCCTTACAGAGCTCTCTAAGGTGGGTATTATGGCCTTTGTACAGAAAAGGAAACTGAGGCCCAGGTATGTGGAACTCCAAGGTCAAACGGTTGCTGTTGAGGCGTGTCTGTGAGGAAAGAACACTAGTGTCCGGGGGGCATGACTGTGAGTATTAGGGAGGAGGCCAACTAGATGTTCTGGGCAAAAGAGGGAGAGAGTTGAGGAGGTAATCTGGCTGGATATTTCTGGAGAAAGCAGCATGGGAAGGGTCTGAGGAGAAAGGGTTTCAGAGGCAACTGGTTGGGGCTGCTGGGACAGATGGCACACCAGGCAGGAAGGCCCTGCAGTTTGGGTAAAAGTTCACAGACAAGTCTAACCAGAAGCCCTGGGGCTCCTGACTCATCAGTGACCTGGCCTCCTCTGACTCCTTGGAAGAGGCCTGTCACAAACTTGGCCCCGAGGGAGGGTGGGGGCAGCTCTGCCCTGCCAACTGAGGATGTGGTGGGGGCTCCAGGATAAGGCTGGACTACCTACAGCTTAAGACTGGCCCAGGCTAGTTCCAATCCCAAGAAAGAGCTCCTTTCCCTGGGGACTAGCCAAGAATTATGATAATAATAACCATCGTCATTGTTCATTCAGTTAAGAAAATGATTTCAGTTTTATTAAAATATGCAACATATATAGCACTGACTATGTACCAGGCATAATTCTAAACATGTCACAAACATGAACTCTTTCCATCCTGAGAACACCCATGAGATCCTCATTGTCTTAGTCCATTTGGGCTCTTTGGATGGCTTATAAACAACAGAAATTGATTTCTCATCCTTCTGGAGGCTGAGAAGTCCAAGATCAAGGCGCAGGCAGATTTTGTGTCTGGTAAGAGCCCACCTTGGTCCATAGACATCTGTATTCTCACTGTAACCTCACATGGAAGAAGGGACCAGGGACCTCCAGGCTGTCTTTTATACTAATCCCCTTCACCTCCTAAAGGACCCATCTCCTAATTCAGTCACCTTAAGGATATTAAGTTGAGGGAACATAAACATAGGGCCAATTTTACATTTTTGAGGAAAATGAGGCCTATGGAAATCAGATGATTTGCCTAAAGCCATGATGTAAAGAAGCAGGGGACCCTGGACCCCAGGCTCCAGCATCCACGTGTCTAACTGCTGTGCTCTGCTGTCTTCCTCTGATAACTCCCATTTTACAGATGGAAAAACAGGTGAAAGAATTGGCTTGGGGCATGGGGGTACAGTACAGGATCCTTGAGGAAACTAGGGCTTCTGATCCCAGCCTAGGCTCGGTCTTGGTCCCACTGCTAGCCCAAGGGACAGCTGGGAAAAGGCTAAGACTCCTGCCAACTCCCTGGTACCCACTATCACATTAGGGTCCCATGGGCCCACTAGGGGAGAAATCAGTAAGAATGTAGTTCTGACACCATTTTATAAAGACAAAAAGTCAGTGACTACCATAGAAAGCTTCCCCTCCCTCTTTAGTTTTTTTTTCTGATTACTAAAGGATACATGGTCATTGTAGAAATTGCAAAGTTAAAGTATATAATGCCCCCCCTCAAAAAAAAAAAAGATAAGAAAAATCACTTTAAAACCTCCTCTTGTGTACTGGTGTACTTTCAAGATTTCTTTGCTCCTTCCCAGATGTTATAAGGATCCAAAGAGGGAGGCCAGCAGACATGGCTTCTGGTCCTGGGTTGCTGTGTAACCTTGGGCAAGTTTCTGCCCCTCTCTGGGGCTCAGGCTCCTCATCTGTGAGATGAGGGTTTGGACATGGTGACCTCAGAGGAGGCCCCTCACAGTTCATACCTTCTGTTTCTGTGGCCGGCAGAAGGGGCACTGGCAGGCTGCCCCTCTGCAGGGGATGCGTGGTTGACAGCTCCCAGCAAGTCATCTCCGGGAGGATGTGAAGGCCTGTGAACAGTCTTCGTTGCACACACAGCTTTCCCAGGTCTGCCTGCTTACCAGGCCCATATGGTACCCCCTGTCAGCCGGACACCACCAGCTGCCCTTGGCCAGCCAGCCCTGGGTGACCACTTCTCCTCCTCATTCCAGAGTGCTCGCTCTCCTATACCAGGACCCAGCTAGCTTGGGGTAAGAGAGCTGGGGGCTCAGCCCTGTTGATCCACCTACCCACTGCCACAGCCCTTTGTGGGAGAAGGGAGCCTGGTGTGCTAAAAAGCTGGAGAAAAGGCAAGCAGGAAGGAAGGAGGAAGGAAGGAAAGCAATACTGAGTGTATTCCAACTCCGTTTAGACCACTTGTTGGGCATTTGGGCTTCAGAAATGAATCAGAAAAACTTGCTGCCTTTGGAAGTCACAAAGTCTAGCAGAAGTAAGAAGAGTAAAAACAGGCAGCAGCAATACTTGCTGAAGGATCAGGACTGTGAGAGCCCACAGAGAGAAACCTAATCCATGTGTGGTAGTCCAGGAAGGCTTCCTGGAGGAGGCAATTTTAAAGGTGGTTTCTCAAGGACAGGTTCAGCCTTTTCTTTTCTTTTCTTTTTGAGACAGAGTCTCACTCTGTTGCCTTGGGCAGAGTGTAGTGGCATCACAATAGCTCACAGCAACCTTAGTCTTCTGGGCTCAAGAGATCCTCTTGCCTCAGCTGCCTGAGTAGCTGGGACAACAGGCACCCACCACAATGCCCAGCTTGTTTTTCTATTTTTAGTAGAGACAAGGTCTCATTTTTGCCCAGGCTGGTCTTGAACCCCTGAACTCAAGCAATTCACCCACCTCGGCCTCCCAGGGTGCTAGGATTACAGGCGTTAGCTTCTGCACCTGGCCACAAGTTCAGCCTTTCTAATGCCTCACAGACTGCCCTGTAGAATAGGTATTGTTGTCCCTTTTACAAATGAGATCAAAAAGGTGCCCACTGAAAGGAGGACAGTTGGGACCCTAACCGCTGACACTGTACTCTAGTCGATGGCCTAGGGGCTTGAGTCTGATTCCATCTCTGACTCTTAGAGCCCCCAAAGTGCTTTCCTCCCTGGCCCAGTGTTCTTATCTGTAAAGTGGGTCTTTTGCTGGATGCATTATCCACCTAAACAGTGTCACTGGGAGGAGCAAAGGACAGAATGGCTAAAAAAGCACTTAGTTAATAAACACAGAGTAGAATGTCAGCAAGGCCTCACTATCCAGCTGGGGATAGCACAGCGCTGCTTTTCCCCTGGCACAAGTATGAGCCTGGTGTCTTTACAGAGGCTGACGCTTGCCTTGCCTGGGGTACCCCTATCTAGAAGAGCTGGGCTATGGCCTGGATAAACGTACTCTCAAATCCTGGAGTTAGGACATCTGTGGTTGAGGAATTCCAGAGTACAGTTTGCTCTTTAAGTGTTTCCTAGGAAGTAGGGTGGGGTCTGGTGTCAAGGTCTTACAGCTGCCCAGGCAAGTTGGAAGGATTGCTAGAAATAGGATTGCATCTCATTTTACAGATAAAGAATAAAACCTAGGGCAGCGCCTGTGGCTCAAAGGAGTAGGACATCAGCCTCATATACTAGAGGTGATGGGTTCAAATCCAGTCCTGGCCAAAAACTACAAAAAAAAAAAAAAAAGAATAAAACCTAAGGCCAGGCACAGCAGTTCACAGCACTTTGGGAGGATCCCATGAGCCCAGGAGTTCAAGGTTACAGTGAGCTATGACTTTACCCTGCACTCTACCCTGACAGAGACCCTGTTTCTTATAGAAGACACACAGAGAGGAAGGACTTGCCTGCGGTGATACAGCAAGTCAGTATCAGAGGCTAAGGCCTCTTTCTCCTACACCTGAGAGCATAACGCCCCAGGTCATACCATTTGGGAGGATAACTGGGAGATGGGAGGGAAGGGGGGCAGACCAGTGTGTCCAGATGGTGCTGGAGAGCAGCCTGTCTTGCCACTGGATGAGTAAAATGCCCAGCCAGTCTTGCTAAGGGAAAATTCTTACACTCCTGCCCCGTTCCTAATGAAGTTCCTTGTAAGCTTCCCACTGCCCTGACATCTCCCTCTTCTTGTGGGAGGACAAGAACCCTCCTGGCTCAGGCCTTCAGGCTCCCTGTGTGTAAAATGGTCTCCAAGTATCTTTCCTCCGTGCTATCTAGAAATCCTAGGTCTGTGGCTTCAGCAGGCTCTTTTGGGTAGGGATTGAGGGAGAAAGAGGAAGAATGGGTGTCCAGAGTTTTCAGCTCACTACCTTTCAGTGCCTTGGTCTGGGAAGCCACTCGCCTGAGCCTCAGGACAGGGGCGGGGCGGGGGCGGGGTCTAACTAGCCCCGCCCATCACCCCGCCCCGTCGGACGTAACCGCGGAGCTCGCGCCGGGGAGGGGAGGAGTGCGCCTCCCGCGCGCTGCCTGGCCAGGCGGAAAGTTTTTCCTGACGGAGTTTTGGCCGAGGCGGCTGCAGCGGTGGCGACGGCCGGAGCGGGCCATGGATGCCCTCAAGTCCGCGGGACGGGCGCTGATCCGGAGCCCCAGCCTGGCCAAGCAGAGCTGGGGGGGCGGTGGCCGGCACCGCAGTGAGTTTATGCGCGTCCGACGGGGTCGAGCCGAGGCACGCGGGGCCTCCCACAGACGCCCGGAGTTTGGCCAAGTTGAGGGAGAGGCGGGGCCTGACCCGCGCTGTTGGCCCCACGTGGCCTTTCCCCGGCCTGCTGGGGTAGGGGTCGTCCGGGGTCAAGTTGTGCTCCCACTCCCCGCCCCGCTCAGCTGGAAGGAGGGGCAGAGCTCCGGGAGGAGCCCGAGGTCGGGGGCCCAGGTGCAGGCGGCAGCGGGCTGGGGGAAGTTGTGGTTTGGGAAAAGAGACCAGCGGGACCCCCAGCACCACCCTACCTCGCTGCCCGGGGCTATTAGGGGTAGGCGAGCGCTCGGCGTCAGTGCCAGGAGGAGGAGAAGTGGACACAGGGACTTGGGATGATGCCTCATCCCGCACCCCTAAGCCTGTGCCGTGAGCATTGGCGGACGTTCCCCCGCCCCCTACCCCCGGACATGGGGTCAACTTGTTTGCCCTGGATGCTCAGTTGTAAGCCCGGAGTCGCAGGTACTTACTTAAAGTTAGGAGTGAGGCCTGGCCTAGGGTGTCTCAGGAGGTTCCGACACCTGGCGATCTAGACCTCTAGGTCCCTTTCTCTAGCTGGGTCCAAGTGGCCAGACTGACGTCCCATCTATATTTGAAATCTGTTTTCTCTCACCTTGCCCCTCGGGCTTTCAAAGCCCCTGGGCACCCAGAAGAATAGCAGATTTGCCGCCACCTCTCCTGGGGGTGTCTGGGAGGCCGGGAGGGGACTCTACCGCCCTCACCTTCCTCTCCCCGGGTTCAGGTTACCTGGCACCTTCCCTTGAGGCCTAAGAAACCTAGTGCAGGCCCCTCCTCTTCTGGGAGGGGTAATAGAGTGACTTGCCTGGGTCACACAGGCCTTTCCTTGGCTGTTTTGGAGCTAAAGCCAGGACTACTGTCCCTACTAGAAAACAACTGACAGCAGAGTCTTCCCCCAACCCTCATTCCCTCTTTGCCTTACAGGACTCTACCAGGGGAGCCTGAGTTCCCTGATCCCAGGAGTGCCAGCGTGTCTGGGCTTAGAGAGCCTGCCCTGCCCCTCCTTTCACCCTACGCTGCTTTTCAGCTGTGCTGTGGCTGCCTCCTAGCAGAGGCTGGCATTGGCATTGGGCACGTGGGCTGGTGCCTGCTAGTGGGGGTGGGGTCATAGACCCCTTGGAGCTGGCCAGGCTGGGGATGTACCATATATCACACTTTTGAGATTCCATAAGGACTTAGAATGATCTGTTCCAGTGAAAAAGCCCCCCAGAGATGTGGGAAAGAGGGTGGTAAGCAGCCCCACAGGAAGTGGTTGTGAAGGAAGGGCAGGCTGGGCAAGGGAAGGGAGCCTAGAAGCATAACTGAATCTGGGGAAGGGGAGGAGGTAGCAGCTTTGAACAGTGGAAAAGAATTTCTCTTGCTTTCTTCAGTCCTGGGCAAGTCACTTGTCCTTTCTGTGATCCTCAGTTTCCTAATCTGGGATGTGGTGGTAAAAACCTTCACCTCACAGGGATGTTAAGATTATTGATAGTAATTCTCTCTCCTAATTGGTGGTTTCTTTCTTCCCCATTCTCCTTCCTCCTGCCCATCCTGTGGTTCTTCGACATGATTATTATGGTGGTGAAATAGGTTTAGGGGACTCAGGGTCTGTCTGCACTTTCTGAGGAAAGGAGAGGAGAACTTCTCCCCCTCCCCTGAACCTTCGGTAAGCCCAAAGGTCTGTCCTGGAGCCCTCAGTGCTCATGGTGAGCTGGGTCACAACCCCACATGTCTTTTGTTAAGTCTCACTTTTCTCATCTATAAATTACAAATAACAGGTAGTACTGGCTTGGCGCCTGTGGCTCAGCGGGCTAAGGCGCCAGCCACGTACACCTGAGCTGGGCTGGTGGGTTCGAATCCAGCCCGGGCCCGCCAAACAATGATGGCTACAACCAAAAAATGGCCAGGTGTTGTGGCGGGCACCTGTGGTCCCAGCTACTTGGGAGGCGGAGGCAAGAGACTTGCTTGAGCCCAGGAATTGGAGATTGCTGAGAGCTGTGATGCCAGGGCACTCTATCCAGGGTGACAGCTTGAGGCTCAGTCTCAAAATAAAAAACAAAACAGGTAGTACCTGCATCAGGCTTTTTGTGAGGATTAAATGAAATTGTGTTTTGCCTGGCATAGTGGAAGAGTCTAATAAATGGTAACTACTACTTTTGTCATTGTTTTACAGAAATGTTTTAGCTTCCATTATAGTGTTTGCTCCTGTGAGGTAACAGCAGAGGATTCTTATCATTAGGCTCATTTTAGAGCTAGAGGAACTGAGGCTCAGGAAGTAGAGTCACTGGCCCCCATGATTTCTAAGAGGGGGCTTATCCACATGCATCAGGCACTCTGACCCAGGGAGAAACTTGGGGGCAGGCCCCATCCCTGAGATAGCAGTGGCCACAGAAAAGTGGGGGATATCAGGGTGGCAGCCTTAGTTGGGGTTATGACCTAGCCAGGCCTTGAGCCTAGGTCCTGTGGTTGAGTTTTGGGTAGAGTTAAGGTTATATTTGGCCTTTGTAAGCTGTGGCCTGTTTCTTACTCTCCAAGGTCCTTGGCTAGGATTAGCATGAATATTGTGTTATTTGTGGAGAAACTGAAGCCTAAAGAAGGGCAGTAGCTTGCCTGAGATCACACAGCAAAGCCAATACCCCAAGGTTTTTACACTGAACTTCAGGCCTCCTTTCTCCCAGTTGTCTTGACCCTGAAAGAGGGCTCTCCCCTTCTTCCACACATGACTTTTTCCCATTCCTTCAGGAACCCCAAATTTGTGGGGGGCAAAGTCTCACTTTGTCACCTGGATAGAGTGCCATGGTGTTGTAACTCACAGCAACCTCGAAGTTTGGGCTTAAGTGATCCTATTGCTTTAGCCTCCCAAATAGCTGGGACTACAGACGTCCACCACAACGCCCAAGCTAGAGACAGGGTCTTGCTTTTGCTCAGGCTGGTCTTGAACCTGTGTGCTCAAGCATTCCACCCGCCTTGGCCTCTGAGAGTGCTAGGATTACAGGCGTAAGACACTGTGTCTGGCCTGGACCATCAAATATTTTACCTCAGTCCCTGGCCCAGGGATTTTTTTTATTCCAGCTGTCTGGAAAGGTGGCTCATCTTAGCTCTTTAGTACCTGTCTTTCCAAAGGTTCTGGGATCTCTCTGACCCTTAGCCTCCTTTGTAAATTGTGCAAACCTATCAACCCAAAGAGAAGGGATGAAGAAATTTGAGGTGAAGGTTCCAGTAAAGCTGGTTCGTGGTGGTAGGTGAGGGAAGATCTGTGCCTATTTATTTGTAATATTTATAAATAACCCCCCAAACAATAATATATTTATTAGAGACATTGGGGAGTCTGCAGTGGCTTGAGTCTCTACTCTGATAGTACTTTCCGTCTGGTGGAGGAGGCAGACAAGTGACAAGGACACAGATAAGCACTATGGCTGTGGATAGAGGTAATGCAATGAATAAAAATAAAGTGGGGTGAGGAAGTGATGGGGAAAGCTTTTATAGATAGGGTTGTGTCTTCGGGTTATTCTAGAGAGAAGGATCTGAATGCAAGTCATTTGAGATCTGAATGAAGGATCTGAATGCAAGAAATATTAAAATGTGAGAAGGGAAAGGAGTCCCAGAAGTGGACATTACAGAGCACATTACACTGGAGGCTGCTGCAGCTGAATCCTGTGCTGGGGACTCTGGGAGACAGCGTGGAATGTGCTCTTCAGAGGTGTCTTGCCCTGCAGCCATGTGGGGAGGACTGCTGGAATGGGAGATCTTAGGGCATCCCCAGCTGCAAGGCCAGAGCAGGCAGAGTGCCAGGTGGTGTGCAGGTAAATGGTACACACGGAGGAGCCGAGGGTGGGACAC
Organism: Arctocebus calabarensis; assembly: GCA_963573935.1. Taxonomy (NCBI): domain Eukaryota; kingdom Metazoa; phylum Chordata; class Mammalia; order Primates; family Lorisidae; genus Arctocebus; species Arctocebus calabarensis. Next base: position 839 of record CAUYON010053300.1, on the reverse strand, counting down.
TGATGGTGTCTGAGAAGGCGTCTCTGAAAAGGTGACTTGGAGCACTCAGGTGGATCCTAAGAGGGAGAAATCTGGGGAGAGAGTTCTGGCCATGGAGAATAGCAAGTGTAGTCAACATTTACCTAGATCCTGGGACTGCCTCTCTCAAGTCTGATGGCTGCAGGAGGGGCATGTGGCTTAAAGGAGTCAAAGGTCACTCACTTCCCACTGAGGGTCAGATGCTTCTTTTGAGCAGCCCTACTCCACTCCACCTGACCCCTGCCTTGTGTCAGAAGAGCAAGGTAGGCTACAGAAGGGGGGTGTAGGATTGGAGTCCCAGTGCTGTCAATTAGGGTCATGGTCAGACTCTGAGCTTTTTCATCTGCAAAATAGGAACACTGATACATCTGCAGCTCTTCTCATAAAATGTGCAAATGGCTGTGGACACATTACAGCTTTTTGCACTTGACCATTGGTAGTAACAGTAGCTCATACCGAGGTGGTGCCTGGTATATATATCAGACAAGGTTCTAAGCCCACCTCAGGTGTGAACTCATTTCAGCCTCATGACAACCCCATGGGGTGGATATTATTATTACCCCTATTTTAAAGTGAGAAAACTGAGGTTTGGGAAGGCCTCCTCCTGGCTCCAGAGATCATAGCATATTTTTCTCTTACAGTAAAAATGGGTATGTAGGAAGTAGTACTGTTGCAATTATCATCTTAAAAATTATTTTCTGGCTCAGCGCCTGTGGCTCAATGGGCTAAGGCGCCAGCTATGTACACCTGAGCTGGCGGGTTCGAATCCAGCCCGGACCCACCAAACAACAATGACGGCTGCAACCAAAAAATGGCCAGGC
>CAUYON010053295.1:0-18734 GCA_963573935.1 Arctocebus calabarensis | reverse complement strand
GTCCCAGCTGCTCGGGAGGCTGAGGCAAGAGAATCGCCTAGGCCCAGGAGTTGGAGGTTGCTGTGAGCAGTGTGACGCCACGGCACTCTACCAAGGGCGATCGAGTGAGACTCTGTCTCCACAAAAAAAAAAAAAAAAAAGAAAAGAAAAATAAATATACTTGGGTGGCGCCTGTGGCTCATCGAGTAGAGCACCGGTCCCATATACCAAAGGTGGCGGGTTCTAATCCAGACTCAGCTGAACTGCAAAACAGAAAAATAGCCAGCCATTGTGGCGGGCGCCTGTGGTCCCAGCCAGCTACTCGGGAGGCTGAGGCAAGAGAATCACCTAAGCCCAGGAGTTGGAGGTTGCTGTGAGCTGTGTGACTCCACGACACTCTACTGAGGACAATAAAGGAGACTCTGTCTCTACCAAAAATATATATATATATAAATATACTTAAGTACAAGAAATGTGTTTAAGGAAAAATATCAAGGGGACGATGCCACAGGAAATAAATAAAACATGCATAATGAACGTAGTGGTTAGATGACTGAACTTTGTGAAAACTGGCCTAGAGATTTAAATGTGAGAATTGTCACTCCAGATCTCATGTGGCTCATCTCAGGGCCCCCGTGACACTATCTAACTCACATTTCAAACTCTCCAGTCTGCCTCTTACCACGTAGCCAGAATGAGTTTCCTAAAGCACAGATCTGATCAGGTTGCTGCCCTGCTCTAACCACTCTGATGGGTCCCTCCATACCCTTAGGGTAAAGTCCACACTCTTTATCAGCACCTACCAAGCCTACCAGCACCTGTTCTCTGCCCAGCTTCCCGGCTTCATCGCCTTCTTTTTTCCTTGCTCACTCTGCTCTGGCCAATCTGACTTGTTATTCTTCAGACAAGTTAAGTGTGGTCTTGCCTCAGGGACTTTGCAGTTGCTATTCTTCCCAATTGGAATGCTGTTCTCTAAGATAGGAACATGGTTAATTCCCTCACTTCTCCTATCTCTGCTTAAATGCTACTTCTTTAAAGAGTTCTTCCCAGCCTGTCCTATATGAAATAGCAATTTCAATACTCCTGCATACTACTTAGTCTGTTTAATTTCTGTTATTGGGATTCTGTTTTCTTCTGGTTTTTTTTCTTTTTTTGCTCCATATAACCTATTACCCCCTGCCCATATTACTTATTTGTTTGCTTACTAGCTATATCCCTGCCCCCATTCAAATGTTAACTCCTTAAAGGCAAGGATTTTGCTCCCCAGTTTTTTTTCACTGTTGTAGCCCTAGTGCCTATAATACTGCCTGGCATATAGTAGGTGCTTAGTAAGTATTTGCTGAATGAAAGGGCAGATTAAATGATAGCAAAGGTAAACAGCCAAATCCAACTGAAAAAAAAAATCTCTTTCCCAACAGTTCTGAAAAAAAGAACAGAATTGAGTCCTTGGGATGGAATACATTGATTGTCTGGGGCTGGGTCAGATGCCCACATTTATTTTATTTATTTATTTATTTACTTACTTACTTACTTACTTATTTTTGAGACAGAGCCTCAAGCTATCACCCTGGATAGAGTGGGGCTGGGTCAGATGCCCATATTTATTTATTTATTTTTGAGACAGAGCCTCAAGCTGTCACCCTGGATAGAGTGCTGTGGCATCACAGCTCACAGCAACCTCCAACTCCTGGGCTCAAGCAAGTCTCCTGCCTCTGCCTCCCAAGTAGCTGGGACTACAGGCCCCCACCACAACACCTGGCCATTTTTTGGTTGCAGCTTTCATTGTCGTTTGGCGGGCCAGGGCTGGATTCAAACTCTCCAGTTCAGGTGTATGTGGCTGGCGCCTTAGCCCATTGAGCCACAGGCGCCGAGTCGAGATGCCCATATTTATTAATAAATCCAGAATTAGGCTCAACCCCACCTAAGCTGTATGAAATAGCAGTGATCCAGGAGAGTTCTCTCCGAAACTATGATGCTGTTATCAGAGACAGAGGAAAGGGATGCTGGGTAGATCAAAAACAACAGTCACCCACCAAAAAAGGAGAGTTATTCACCTGGTTGAGTGCCTAAGACTTAGTGTGGCTTGTATGAATCAGAGAGTTCACTTGCCTTCTCTCCTTATTTGGAATCAAGTTGTATTCAGGTGGGGAAGGGATGGGTGGAGAGTCCATTTACACCATAGGGAGAACCAGAATAAGGGGCTGGTGATTTGGGTAGTCATCAGACCCCAATATATCCCTGGTGTTAAAACACTGCAGAAAGTAAAAGTTTAAAGCCAAAAGAAATCTCAGTGTTCTACATGTATTTTCTTACATAAGCAGCAAAATAATTAACCTCTCTTATGACACTGATGACAACAGCCTGGAGAAGAAATTTAAAAATAAACATCGTTTGCTCTAATCTATTATTGTTGATTAGCTTGGGACCCATGTGTGCTTACAGCATTATATAACCACAAAGCCCAAGACCAGCCAAGTGGGCCTTGTGGAATTGGCAGCCATGGTCAGCTAAAATTCTGAAACCATATGGCATAGTGCTGTTACTGGGAATGAGTAATATATTCTGTTCAGAATCAAAATTCTAAGCATTTAATAATGCCTTCAGTGCTAGAATCTGACTGTTCTGCCCCAAATCAGTTTTCCCCTTCTATAGGGATAGGCGTTCCATGGAAACCCATGGCTGGTCCATGTAAAGACTACATTTCCCAACCTCCCTTGCAGCAAGGAGCAGCCATGTGACTGAGGTATAGCCAATAAAATGTGATATCAGCCATTTGGACTTTGGGATGGGGATAGTACACTGGTAAGGATGGCATAACAAGTTTGGGGATAGTACACTGGTAAAGATGGCATAACAAGTTAGAGGCCCAAGCCCCCAACAACTTTATGGCACATTTCAGCTCAGCCTTCTGTGTAAAAAACAAATTTTACCATCTTTTAATCTCTTATGTCTCTAGACCCCACAGATGAAATTATATTCTAAATAATACACCTTTTGAAAAATTTGGTTTAGTTTTTAAAATTCCTTTGCAATAGAAATAAATATGCAGATTTGATTCACTTCTATTGGTTTATTCCTATTCCACAAATACTCAAGACCATCAAAAGGAAAATGCCTGACCAGGCGGCCCTTATGTCTTGACTGTTTTAACAAAAACCACTCTTTGGCACCTTAAAATTAAGTTCCTGAGGTCATTAATTCCTAAAGCATATAGGTAGTCTTTTTAGATTGCTGGGCTTGGCGCCTGTATCACAGTGGTTACAGCGCCAGCCACGTATACCAAGGGTGGAGGGTTCAAATCCAGCCCGGGCCAGCTAACCAACAATGACAACTGCACCAAAAATTAGCTGGGAGTTGGGGAGTTGTGGTGGGCGCCTGTAGTCCCAGCTACTTGGGAGGCTGAGGCAAGAGAATCGCATAAGCCCAAGACTTTGAGGTTGCTGTGAGCTATGACATCACAGCACTCTACTGAGGGCGACATAGTGAGACTCTGTTTCAAAAAATAAATAAAAAATAAAATAAAATAGATTGCTGGACGTTAGCCAGTTCATTTGAAGTATGATATTGGGAATTTGTGATTTTACAAACACTCCCATCTTACCAGCTCTGTGACCTTGGGCAAGTTATTTAATTCCCTAGTGCTGCCATTTCCTTATCAGTAAGAGTGGGAAAAATACCAGTACACACCACATAGGTATACAGTGGACATAAATTTATTTAGTATGTACAAAGCAACAAGCACAGTGTGTGGAACAGAGTGAAATCTAGAAGTGTTAGTTATCATTATACCTGTGAGTGAAAGCTATCTTTCAGCAAACGGCCCTCACAATGGGGGAGGTAGACAGTAAACCTCTATTCTAACATGACCCCTGGCATATGTCATTTTGAACTTGAGCAAGACTATCAGAAGGATATATTTGCAGAAGTCGGGGCTGTTGGATCATAGAGCATGTACCTTTGTCACTGTGATGGATATGGTCAAATTGCCCTCCATAAGACTGTGCTGATTTCTGCCTCTGCCACCAAGGTACAAAAGTGCTTCTTTGCCTGCAGCCTTGCCAGCATAGCGTGTTATCAGACGTTTGGATTTTTGCCAGTCTGATAGGAAAGAAATTATCTCTCTGTGTACTTTTAATTTACAGTTTTCTTATTACAGAGGATGTCAAACATCCTTTCACATGTTTATGAACTATTTGTAGTTCCTTTTTTTGTGAACTGTGTGTTCATATCCTTTGTCCATTTTTCTACTGAGTCCTTGGTCCAGGATATCATTAAATGAAAAATTGAAGAGAAAGAACAGAAGACATAGTATAATCATTTTCCTCAATTAAAACAAAACAATATCTTGCCATGTATGCATAAATATTCTTGTATAGAACAAACTTTTTCTAGAAACAACCACAGTAAAATGTTAACAGGGGAGTGGACTTAGGTGCCATTTTTTTTTTTTGATGAGTGCTTAAAAAGGTAATTATTTTAATCCACTGAGTTGGGGGGTGATTTGTTATGACTGAATGCTACTTTTTTGAGCCTTTCTGAATGACTTCACTTTTCTAATGATGTAGAAATGTTACTAGGATTCTCCTTAAATATCAATAAAGGTTATTTCACCATTTTTCATGTCTTTATACTGCCTATATTTTAACACTTAATATATGTTGTTTTAATTTAAAAACATTTTAGAAGAATATTGTACCTTAAAAATACAATCATTAGGAATTGAGGCCACTCCTAGAATTCAGCTCAAGACTTACAAATGTTTAGAAGAATATTGTACCTTAAAAATACAATCATTAGGAATTGAGGCCACTTCTAGAATTCAGCTCAAGACTTACAAAGTATTAAGTGTTTAAGAAATATTGGTTGGGCTCGGCGCCTGTGGCTCAACGGGCTAAGGCGCCAGCCACACACACCTGAGCTGCCAGGTTCGAATCCAGCCCCGGCCCGCCGAACAACAATGACGGCTGCAACCAAAAAAAAAAATGGCCGGGCGTTGTGGTGGGCGCCTGTGATCCCAGCTACTTGGGAGGTGGAGGCAGGAGACTCGCTTGAGCCCAGGAGTTGGAGGTTGCTGTGAGCTGTGATACCACAGCATTCTACCCAGTGTGACAGCTTGAGGCTCTGTCTCAAAAAAAAAAAAAAAAGTATTTGTTGGATTGAAACTGAATCACCAGGTCGTCGCCTGTGGCTCAATGGGCTAAGGTGCCGGCCACATACAACTGAGCTTGTGGGTTCGAATCCAGCCCGGGCCCGCCAAACAACAATGTCGCTGCAACCAAAACAAACAAAAAAAATGGCCAGGCGTTGTGGCGGGCGCCTGTAGTCCCAGCTACTTGGGAGGCAGAGGCAAGAGACTTGCTTGAGCCCAGGAGTTGGAGGTTGCTGTGAGCTGTGATGCCACAGCACTCTATCCAGGGTGACAGATTGAAGCTCTGTTTCAAAAAAAAAAAAAGAAAAAGAAAAGAAAAGAAACTGAATCACCAAAGACCCAGGTGTAGAATAACAGTATTCTTTTGTTTTCAATATCAAGGTCAGGGAAATGAAAGTTGCTTTTTCTGTCTCTTATTATCATTTTTTTTTTTTAGGTGAGGAGGAAGGTCCCTTTGTCTCACAAAGCCAAGGGGTGTGGAAAACAACGGCAAACACATACCTCTCGATAACACCAACACCTGCAGACCAGAGGTTGTATCTCATTGGCTGAGCATAGGTCATGTGCCCTTCTCAGCCAATCACTCTTGCCAGGGTTGGAAACGCTGATTGGTCACGTGTCTACATAAAGCTACGCTACCCAAACTACGTGGACCTAGAGCACCCTCGTCCCTACTTTTTTTTTTTTTTTTTTTTTGAGACAGAGCCTCAAGCTGTCACCCTGGATAGAGCGCTGTAGCATCACAGCTCACAGCAACTTCCAATTCCTGGGCTCAAGCGAGTCTCCTGCCTCTGCCTCCCAAGGTAGCTGGGACTACAGGTGCCCGCCACAACGCCCAGCCATTTTTTGGTTGCAGCCGTCATTGTTGTTTGGCGGGCCCGGGCTAGATTCAAACCCGCCAACTCAGGTGTAGGTGGCTGGCACCTTAGCCCGTTGAGCCACAGGTGCCAAGCCCCTCGTCCCTATTAATTTAACCAAAATCCCCAAATGATGGCCCACTATGTTAGTAAAGGTATCAGAAAATGAGCAATCTCATACTTTAATTAGCAGGATAAACCAATAAAATTCCACGTGCAAGGGGCTTTGGCAATATTCATTAGATTTAAAATGCCCGTAGCTGTTACCACAATTCTGCTTTTAGGAATTTATCTTACAGGTTTATTCATACCCGTGCTAAATGACATATATACAGTTACTTCTTATCACGTTGTTTCTAACAGCAAAAACAATGGATGCAATACTTACTAATAAAAGACTGGATAAATAAGTGACGGCCCATTCATACAGCGGAGAGTAAAATGGTGTAAAAGGAGGCAGGCCGGGAGCAGTGGCTGACGCCAGGAATCCCAGCACTCTGGGATGCCGACGGGGGTGGATTGCTGGAGCTCAGGAGTTGGAGACCAGCCTGAGCAAGAGTGAGACCGAGTCTCTTCTAAAAATAGAAAAACTAGCCCGGTGTTGTGGTGAGGGCCTGTAGTCCCAGCAACTGGGGAGGCCGAGGCATCAGGATCGCTTGAGGTTGAGGTTGCTGTGAGCTATGACGCCATGGCACTCTACCCAGGGTGACAGAGTGAGACTGTCTTAAAAAAAAAAAAAGCAAAGAAGCTACAAAGTTCATGCTAGAGCTTCCTAAGCAAAATGAAAGAAAATACTGTGCAGGAAGGTCCCCATACACTGCAGGGTCCTGATTTATCACATTTTAAGGGGATGGGAAGAACAGCTTATACATGCATGTTTGTTTGTGTATGTGTGAAATGTCGTAGAAGAACATGTAAAGGACAATTAATTGGTGATGAGAAAGAACAGTGTATGTGAATGCCAAGGTTAAAAAGAGGGTGGTGTATTTCAGGAGCTAAGAATGTGCCTGGGAGGACACGTGACAGGTGATGGCCAGATGCTAGTGAGCCTAGCAGACCACCATTTAGGAGTCTAATCTCCAGTTTAAGCACAGCAGGAAGACATTCCAAAGAACACAATCCATTTCCCACTTTAAAAGCAGATTCCTGTCATTTGGAGAAACTACTGCAGAAAAGCAAGATGGAAGTAGGGAGCCAATTAGGAGGCTGGACAGCGTCGCTAAGGGAGGGGTGAGATGAGCTGCACCTGGGAGGTGGCAGTGGCAATGAGAAGCGAGTGGGCTGAAAAGACCATTTAAAGTTGGAACTTGTGGGTTGGATGTGGTACTGGGATGGGTGTGGAGGGCCAAAGAGCAGACCTAAGGAAGACTCAAGGCTGACTTGTGGCTCCTGTGGCTCTATGGGTGGTGACAGTGTCTACTGAGCTGGGAAGACTAGGCAAAGCGTTCAGGTTTGGCTTGAATGCTCCAGCATGGGGCATGTAAGGGGCATGTAAGGCTGAGAGGTCAGTGAGAGGCTGAGAGGTCAGCAAGTGAGTAGTTGGGTGCTTGCACCTGCAATGGGGGAAGCCAGTAAGAACTGAAACAACATATAGAATAACCAGGAAAGATCCTGCATGGACCCCAAATTAGGGAACTATGCCACCCTAGAGAAATGCAGACATATGTCCACTAAGAGTCATGTTCAAGAATATTCACAACAGCTTTATTCATAACAGCCCCAAACTAGAAATAGTTCAAGTGTTCTTTTTTTTGAGACAGAGCCTCAAGCTGTCACCCTGGGTTGAGTGCCGTGGCATCATAGCTCACAGCAACCTCCAGCTCCTGGGCTCAAGTGATGCTCTTGCCTCCACCTCCCAAATAGCTAGGACTACGGGCACACGCCACAAAGCCCAGCTATTTTTTGGTTGCAGCCGTCATTATTGTTTGGCAGGCCTGGGCTGTCAAACCCAGGTGTATGTGGGTCGAACCCACCAGCTCAGGTGTATGTGGCTGGCACCTTAGCCGCTTGAGCCACAGGCGCTGAGCCAGTTCAAGTGTTCTTTAACAACACAATGGATGTTTACTAAATATTTCTATACATATATATAATACATATACTAACAAATAAATTTATTTTAGTTTACCAAAACAGTTTAGTATAGTTTTAGTGTATTATTTAATATATACAACTTTAGTGTGTATATATATGTATTTATATAAAATAATGAAAATAAATGAACTAGTAATACACCCAACAGGAATGACTCTCACAGACATTATGTTAAGCAAAAAAGCCAGACATCAAGGAGTAAGTACTGGCTAATTCCATTTATATGGGGCTTTAGAATCAGCAAAACTAACTTATGGTGATATAAAGTCAGGGATGTACAAAGGGAAGGAAATAGACTGGGAAGGAAAGGGGGAATTTTCTGGGGTTTGCAATGATGATAACACAGTCATCAGAGTCTTAAATTTCTTTCTGTTCCACTATCCTCAAGATTTCTTCCTGAACCAAAATGGCTGTCAGAGTGCCAGCCATCGCATCCACATTCTAAACAGGAAGAAGGAGGAAATGATGAGGAGCAAAAGGTGTGTATCTACCCAACAATTTCTGCTTACTTCCCACGGTCTTCCCCTAGCTGCATGGGGGATGCATGACTGCCCAGAACAAAATCGAGGTCTGTTATTAAGGGATAGATATTGGATAGCTATCTCTGGCACATGAAGGCTCAATAAATATTAGGTGTTACTATTACTGTTGTTATCTTCATTTTACAAAGGAAAGAGTGAAGCTCAAAGAAATTAGATAATTTTCCCAAGGTCTTATTCAATTTATTAAACTAACGTCAAGGGAATTATAATGTGCTGGTCCCTTGAGATATGCAGGCTGAATAAGACATGCACTCTGGTCTCAAGGACATGCAATCAAGTCATTTCAAACAGCATTGCAAGGGCACTGAAGGAATACACATAAGGTGGCCTAACAGCCTGAAGGTGAGAAAGCCCTCAGCCTACAGTGAGAATGCAGGGCTGGGGTGAGGAGGGGCTTACTGGAAGAGGCGGAGATTCTCACCATGGCAATAATAGCCACAGCTACTTCACAGGGCTCTGGAGATTAAGTAAGATATACTCATAGCAAGCTTAGCACAGTGTCGGGCACATAGTGAATGCTCAAACTAATGATAGCTCTGTGGCTCAACGGAGTAGGGCACCAGCCTCATATGCCAGAGGTGGCAGGTTCAAACCCTGTCCTGGCCAAAAAAACAAAACAAAAAAATAACAGCTCTAACATTAATATTCTTATCACCATCATTATTATTACATTATTATCGTGCTTACTCTGCAGAAATAAAAATGCCCTTTTCTTAACTTCAGAATATTTTGCAAATGAAATGATCTTCAAAGTGTGCTGACCTCCTTTATGTATTTAAATACAACAGATAGCCAGGCATGGTGATTCATTCCTTAATCCTAGCACTTTGGGAAGCTGAGGTGAGAGGATTAGTTGAGTCCAGGAGTTTGAGACCAGCATGGATAACATAGTGAGACCCCATTGCTGCAAAAAAATTGGCCAGGCATGGTGGCATGTGACTGTAGTCCCAGATACTCAGGAGGCTAAGGAAGGCAGATGGCATGAGCCCGAGAGTTTGAGGTTGCAGTGAGCTTTGATCATACCAATACACTCTACTCCAGGTTACAGAGTGAGACCCTATCTCCAGAAAAAAAAAAGGCACAACAACAGGAAACAAAAATTCATTTTCTGCTGGCTCCCGGACAGAAACTGACTTTGGGAATGATAGATTTGCAGCCACTCAGGAAGAAATGGATTTGCAAGCTCCATATTAAGTTTTTATCTCAAAACTTTTAGCTTCTATTCTCTCTACTCAATAATAGCAAAGAAACAACAAGGGATTTTTTTAAATCTTTTTTTAAACACATAGATAGTTTGGTCCTCCTGAAAAGACTAAAAGAAAGAAGAATAATTCACATTTTGCTCAAGCAATCCCAAAAGAAACTGAGTTTCCTGGAAGTACAAAAGGAAGGCAAGATCTTTTTAGAAGCAAGCTCAGAATGAAAGCAGATTGTGTGGGGACCACAAGGAAGCCTTTAAGCTGAACCTCAAAAATAGCATCTGTGCCCTGGATATTTTGGGAGTGTCCTCAGCAGAGCATGGCAGGAGCCAGGGGCTTGGACGTCTCCTCCAAGGGCACACCTCAAGAATGCATCACCCGGCAGCCCCTTGACCCCAAGCCCCACCCAGACCCAGAGCTCTGTCAGCAGAAGTATAAATGGTACAGAGATAAAGGGAGACATTGAAATACCCAGAAATCATCTTCTAATTTAGGAACCAAGCAGCAAAATATCTTTCTCCTCTAAGGGCTTGAGTTGAGAATTCGGATTTTGAACCTCTTCTCCTGTCAGGCCACCTAAACCAGCTTCATGTATTAATAGATGGTGAACATAAGGCTTTGGGGACAGGAGGGCTATGGGCTGTGGGTCTTAGATTGTCTAGAATCAGAAGATTAAGACCATCAGAGCCTTTTCTGGGCCTTTTCGTTTACGCCAGGCTTCCACTGGGGCATCTAATCACCTCATCACTGCTGCTATTTTGCGGTAATTATTAAGCACTTGAATACTGGCACAAGGAGTGTGCAATCCTTTAATTACATTACTCCCTGCCTCATTGTCGGGAGGCAAGTTGGAATTGTTCTCCCTGTTTTGCACAAAACAAAATGAAGGCCTGGGTGAGCAAACAAGTTCAGGGTCAAAAATTAGTCAGTGCAAGGGAGATGGCAGGGTGTGGGCGGGAATCAAGTAGGCACTAGTTCCAGCCCAGCTTAACATTCTTGAAGGTTTACATTCAGGGTGTGAGTTTCATTCTTGAAGCAGTAGCCGAGGAGTGTGCGCGTGCCTCTGTGTGCGGCAACGTCTGTGTGGTGTTTTGTGAGTCTGTGTGTATGTCTGTATTTCTGCGTTTGTGTGTTTGCCTGTGCACATTCTCTGCATGTGTCTACAGACCTGTCAGTGTTTCTGGCTGTGTGTATAGAACAAGGGACAGAGGTGGGAGAGGAAGAGTGATCAGGAGAAAAGGAATGGATCTGGTTAGTAGAGCTTAGAACAGCAATGCTGAAGGCTCCTGAGAAGTCCCCTGGTCCATACGCAGATCTCATAGGTATGATAATAGCCCGGTGGCCTTGTGAGAAAAGGAAAAAAACTAAGCTTCAGGTATTTACTGGCGGAATGACAAGAGGCCTGCTTTCAAATACTCTAGCAAAGAAAATGCAAATTGTGGGAAGAGAATAAAAATGAGATTGGCAAAGTGTGAATAAATGCTGAAGATGGATGGCCGTGAGTTAGTCATACAATTCTATTTTTGAAAAAGTTTGAAATTTCCCATAATAAAAAATTTGAAATCATACAAGCCAGTCGTTGCAAACTGGTATCCTATGGGTAAAATACCACTCACAAAAATCTTGCTCCCCAGTTAGATGGGGTCTTTTCTCTCAGCCTCCCAGTCCCCACTGTATCCTGACGCTGTTTACCACCACTCCTAGGTCACCGTTTCTTTGTAAGTAGGATTAAGAGGAAAGTAAATAATGAGTAAATTCTATTAGGGCAAACACTGTTGTCCAAATTTCAAATCTCCACTTCTTTCTTTCTAACAGAAACTCCTGCACAATTGGGTGTGGTGATGTGCTTAATAATTATATCTATCAGCTTCTTTTGACGCTAAGAGTTGCTCCTGTTTCTCAACCAAACGGCTGTATTGGTCCCCAGAGGATATTTGACGATGTCTGGAGACGGTTTGGATTGTCACAACTGCTGCGGAGGGAGAGGGGATGGTAGTTTTACTGACATCTAGTGGTTAGAAGCAGGATTGCGGCTAAACATCCCAGGGTGCACCGGACTTCCTCCCACAGCAAAGATTATCTCAACCCCTAATGTTAGGGCCAAGGTTATGTGGTTAATGCATCATAAGTACAAGTTAGTGGTAGGGCTTCCAACATTGATGCCTTGCCATTCTCCTTGGAATACAAACTTGATGGTTGAAGGTTGAGCAGCCATTTATGACCTCGAGGAGGGACATTCTGTGCTAAAGATGGAAGGAAAAGCGATCCCTGACTCCATGAAACTGCCATACCTACCCCTTGGAATGCAGACTTCCAGATGTGGTTTTATGGGAAAGAAAGAAATCTCGGATTTGTTTAAGGCACTACAGTCAAATCTCTGTTGCTGTCAGCCATGCACAATTTCAAAATGATCTATTTCTCTGCCCAGTTCTCTACACTACTGGAGAAAGGAAAGACAGGCTAAGAGGGCCACTTGTTTAAAGAGAAAAAGTGACTTTGGGGGGCAAGACACAAGGGTCTTTACCTAACAAATACAAACAGTACTAGTTTCTTGTACCCTCAATGAATCCCCAACAATAAAAAAAAAAAAAAGCGAAAAAGCATACTTCTCTGTAACAATGAAACTGTCCGATTCTCTCATTTATGTCACTTCTTTGCCCTTACAGGCTTTTAAATTTGTAACTCCTGGACTGGTCCAACTCCTTAACCAAAGAGATGAGGAAACTGAGATACCAGCAGGTTAATGATGACCTGGGGACTAATCCACGACTTAGTCCCTCTCTCCCCACATTTTCAGGATACCAGGGCCTGTGTACTGGTAAGAATGTGGTTTCTACATCTAGAACACTTCGGTTCAAACACTGGTGCCACCACTGACTAGCTCCATGACTTCAGGGAGCTCGCTTAACCTCTCTGCCACTTGATTTCTAATCTATAAAATAAAGATGATGATAAAGCCACCTACTGCCTAGGGCTGTCAGAAGGGTTCACATCGGCCAGGTGTGGTGGCTCACGTCTGTAATCCCAGCGCTGTGGGAGGCCGAGGCGGGTGGATTTCCAGTGCTCACAGTTTGAGACCAGCATAAGCATGAATGAGCCACAGAAAAGACCCCGTCTCTGTCACCAGGAAAGAACACCAATGGGTGGTGTGGCGAGCGCCCGTAATCCCAGCTACTTGGGAGGCAACCAGCCCGCAAATCGTTACAAGGAAGGACAATGGAAAACAAACAAACAAACAAACAAACAAACAACAACAAGAAAGGAAACTAAGAAAAGTAAAAGCCAGCTGAAATTAAAAGCAAAAAAAAAAAAAAGGAAGGATTCGCATCAGCCATGGGGAGAGTTTTATGAATGGATTGTTTATAAAAATATGGGTGGGGTGTAGGGAACCCAGGGATGCTGAAACACCCTGGTTAACAAAGGGGCTTTATTGGAGCTAGATAGTGACACAGGGGTCAGTGTCAACCCCTGCATAGTACAGTGAGGATGTTACCACTGTTACCAAAGAAGGAAGGATTTTTCGATATAGAGAGTGGGAACCCTAAAGAAAAGTTGCCTGATACAAGCTGTGCCTCTGTCAAGGGACACAGTGGCCCATGGTGACCCAACAGGAAAGCTGGAGGAATAAATACCCAGACTTACTCTGCTCCCTGCCTCCCGTCTGCTAGTCTCTCACAGGACAAGCCCAGTCAGAAGACAGAGGGCAACAGAGCCTTTTGATACTGTCCAGAAAGGTCACAGTGCGCAGTGCAGAAGGTAGGGGACCAGGACTTGCTATGTGATGCTGAGAGTCTTGGTTGTGCCACTAGAAAGACAGAGGTGCCCTCTCCTTCCCCTTCTCCTTTTCCACTGGCAGGAATATGGACCTGATGGCAGGAAGCAAAGCAGCCCCCTTAGATAGCTGCCACAGGTTGTGGGTACAGAGCAACAAGACAACAGGAGCCCGAATCCCAGATAAAGTGGAAACACAATCATATCCCACCCAGACACTTACCCTTGAGTTGTTCTGTGAGAGAGGATTAAACTTTTATTTTATTCAAGCCAGCTATTTGGTTTTTATTACTACACCTGAACTTATAGACTGGCCAATACAAGACTTAATGTATTTGCTCAGGTTTAAAACTTTTAAGCTGATATTTCTTAAATAACCAAAAAGTAACTGGAAATTTACAGATTCTGCCCAAAATTACTGTTAAAGATTCTGCTATCCAGGAAAGTCAACATAATACAGTAGGGAGAGTGATCTTCATGAAAAAGAAAAATTAACATCTAAAACTTCTCTGGAATTAAGATGTTCAGTGAATGGTGTGGATTTTTCACCTCTCCCAACCATTCTAAACTCCTAAGGAAGCAAGAAAAAGGGCGTCTTCCTAGCAGCTGCCAAACAAATGTTGAGACGAACTGTGATTGGACCAACTTGTACCACATGTCCACCTCTTAACCAATCATAGCTATTGGATTAACACCTTGGCTTCTCTGGTTGGCTGGTGCTAAGTCACGTGCTCCTTGTTTGGGTAGGAACTTCCTAAGCAGAATGAACTTTCAGAAGGCCGGGCTTCCAGGTGTAAATGGAAAACAATGCAATGGACTCAAGGCACCCCCAAATCAGCAAACATCTCGTATTCACGTTGTGAAAAGAAAGAAAATTTAGAAAATAACATAAAGTAGTATGATACCATTGGAAAGTTCTGTGGGATTTCCCATCAACCATCTGTAAAACTTCTTTTTAGCAAACCAAAGTTTTGAACCAGGCTACCTCTTCTCTACCAACGTTCAACATGTGTGACTATCCCCAGAAATAACTATATAGAAGCAAGGAATAACCAACTAGAGACCCCAGGGGCATTTCCAAAGCTATCAACAGAGCATCCTCTGTGTTTCATTGAGAGTAACTTTCTGTGAAATACAACAAAGAAGTTCATGTGAAATAAAGAGGGTGATTTATGTACCAAAGGGTGGGATGCGAGGCTTGTGGATGCCATGGGAAGGATGAGGTCCTTTCAGTCAGGGAGTAGGAGTCATCTCCTTCCGCCCCAGCTGGTAAACTGGAGTGCTGCTTAGTTGAAGAACAGTATGTCCCATTCTGTTCTTTGGGGGTGATTTAAACAAGACTCTTTGCAATTGGATCTAATTGACACCTGTCTTAGTTTGGTATCCCCTGCTGACAGACCTTGTATCTTAGTTTAGATTTCCCCAAATGCAGACCCTGAGACAAAGATTCAAGGATAAATTTGGAAGACAAAGGAAAGAAATGCCAATTGGGAAGAGGAAAGACAGCCAGGAAAGAAAGGACAACAAATATTGAGCAAGTTACCAAGACAGTTACTGCCAGGGCAACTGAAAATCCCACCAGTGTAAAACATGTCTTAAGAGTTCTCCTACCCAAGGGACTGGTGAACTGGGGTATTTATACTTCACCTCCTTCTAGTCATTGGCTGAAGGCTGCTGGAGGGAAGAGAAGGAATATTTATTTTCCAGCCTCTTCCAACCAGAAAGGTAAAAAAAAAAAAAGCACTCTCACGTGAAAAGATGTAGATGCTACCCAATTGGGCAGATGAAGTTGAGCAAAATGGTAAAACCTGGGGAGTGATGGTAGCCAGTTATCCTAAATAACCATTACATACAGGGCACTGCTGGACCAGCTCTGACAAGGCCTGATGAGCCCATGTGTTGACATCTGGAGATTGTTTATTCACTTCCAAGGCCTTCCATCATAGATAAGTTTAGGAAACTGGACACTCCAAGGACGATGGTGCCAGTCGGAGACCCAGTGTGCAAAGTTACAAAGTGGATTTAGTAATGCACTTAGTAATGACTCACTTAAAATTTAATCTAAAGTAAAAATATTTTGAAAGTACAGGTGGATATAAATTCATGTGCAATTTAAAGTCGTTTACTATTGAAATTGCACACAAACTTTATGTTCACCTAAATTGCATACAAACTTTATGTCCAACCTGTGTAACCACTTTGAGATAGGGGGATATTGTGTAACCTTGTAACCTACAAGGGAAATCTGTTTGATATATGCTGTAATGACTAGTAACAGTAGTAATGCTGACTTTTACCAGGAAGAGTATAAAAATAACAAAGAGAAACAGGAGAGCAGAACAGCTCTTAGAGAAGATATCTTCACCGTTCTCTCTGGAATTGCTGGCTTTTCTGTAAATAAAAGTGAAACTGGGCAGCATGCTGTGGCTCAGTGAGTAGGGCGCCGGCCCCATATCCTGGAGGTGGTGGGTTCAAACCCAGCCCTGGCCAAAAAAACTGCAAAAAAAAAAAAAAGTGAAACTGTTGATCTCACATCTGCTTCTCTGTTGATTGGCTTGCGTGACAGGCAGATGGACTGGGTCCTGCAACAGGGGCACAGACGGTACCTGCCACTCCCTAGATGCAAGCAGTTTGTTGGGGAGGCAATGTCATGAACAATGAGAGAGAGGGGCTGTGAGCTGGGGAAGGCAGGAGCCCAGTAAGGGGTGTCAATGAGCTGGTTCTCTTTATGGGCAGCTGGGCTCAATCCCAGTGGGGCTTCCAGGAGATGGTGTGGAATACACTTCAGAATCATCTCACAAAGGGGTGAGGAAGCTGGGATACTAATCCACAATGCCTATTACTCAGCCCTTGAAGATTATGCCCGAGGCCATCAGTTTCCACACAGTTCCCTTGTCACCTGACATGTGCACATTGAACACACAGGTTCTGGGCAAAGAGATACAGGTGCTGGAAGCTGGATGTCATGGGCATGTGTAGAACTGAGCACAAAGGGGCGGCGCCTGTGGCTCAGTGAGTAGGGTGCCAGCCCCATATACCAAGGGTGGCGGGTTTGAACCCATCCTCTGCCAAACTGCAACAACAAAACAATAGCTGGGCCTGGGTTTAAGCCCAGGTGTTGGAGGTTGCTGTGAGCTGTGATGCGATAGCACTCTATGGAGGGTGATAAAGTGAGTCTCTGTCTCTAAAAAAAAGTAAAAATAAAAATAAAGAACTGGGCGGCACCTGTGGCTCAGTGAGTAGGGCACCAGCCCCATATACAGAAGGTGGTGGGTTCAAACCCGGCCCTGGCCAAACCACAACCAAAAAAATAGCTGGGCATTGTGGCGGGTGCCTGTAGTCCTGGCTTCTTGGGAGGCTGAGGCAAGAGAATCGCCTAAGCCCAGGATTTGGAGGTTGCTATGAGCTGTGTGACGCCACAGCATTCTACCTAGGGAGATAAAGTGAGACTCTGTCTCAAAAAAAAAAAAAAAGAAGAAGAACTGTGCACCAAGCTTCAGGCAGCCCTCTGGGGTGGGCCAAGGAGGATGAGAGTGAGCCCCAACACTGGCCAGCAGACTCAGGAGGAGGGGGAGGAAAAAGAGAGGAAGATACAAAATGAACACTGATAAAGTGAGGGTACTTGACATCCATTAGCACCTTTAATTTTGTTTTTATAATTCCTATTTTATGGATGGAAGTGAATAAACAATCTCTAAAAGTCAGCACATACGCTCATGTGGCCTTCTGGGGGCCTGTCCAGCAGTGCCCTGAATGCAATGGTTATTTAGGGTAATAGAAAGAGGACTTGGTTATGTGACAGTGAAGTGACAGGTTGAGTCTACACAATGTTCTCTATCTCCATCCTCTTTTTTTTTTTTTTGGACCAGGGCTGGTTTTGAACCAGCCACCTGCGGCATATGGGGCCGGCGCCCTACTCCCTTGAGCCACAGGCACCGCCCTATCTCCACCCTCTTTTTCTCCTCCTCCTCCTCCATCTCTCTCTTTCTCTTTCTCTCCCCCTCTCTCTTATTTATTTTTTTCCAAATGATGTTTAGAGTTAAGACAGAATCAAGAGGAAAACCCTTTGCTATCCTCAAATTAAAAATATGCTCTCTAGTTTTGATTTGCTCTTGCATTCACTCAACACATTTATAAGCACCTTACCCCTTAGGGTGTATCTTCTGGCAGGGAAAAGAGTCATTAACTGCATCCACATACAGGGTGGGAAGGAAGAGGATCTCCTGCCACTGTCATAAATGACCACAGGCTTATTTGTGGCTTGAAGCCATGCAAATGTATTATTGTTCTCAAGGTCAGAAGTCCCCAAATCGGTCTCATGGAGCTAAAAATCAAGGTGTCAGCAGAGCTGTGTTCTTTCTGGAAGCTCTAGAGGGAGTCTGTTTCCTTGTCATTTCAGTTTCTAGAGCTGCCTGCATTCCTTGGCTTATAAAGCCTGTCCTGAGCCTTCAAAGCCAACAGCATGGCTCAGCGCCTGTGGCTCAACGGGCTAAGGTGCCAGCCACGTACACCTGAGCTGGCAGGTTCGAATCCAACCTGGGCCCACCAAACAACAATGATGGCTGCAACCAAAGCCAACAGCATGGCATCTTCCTGTCTCTCTTGGACCTCGCCTCCTTCCTCACATCGCCTTGTCTGACTTCCCCCCTTGCCGCACTTTTATGACTGTTACGATTGCATGGACCCCACCTGGAGAATGCAGGCTACTCTCCCCATTTTAAAATCCCTAATAGAATTATACCTACAAAGTCTCTCTTGGCACATAAAGTAACATGTTCACAAGTTTGAGGGCACAGATGTCTTTGGGGGAAACTGCAATTCTGTTTACTACAGGTGGCCATTATTATTAATCATATAGCTTGCTGGTGACAAGACTCAATGGCAATGTAAGCCTGTTTTAGTCACGCCTGTCGTCCTAGCTCATCAGGAGGCTGAGGCAGGAGGGTCACTTCAGTCCAGGAGTTCGAAGCATTGAGGTGTGATAACACTACTGCCCTCTGGCCCTGGCAACAGAGTAAGACCCTGTCTCTAAAAATAAATAAATAAACAAACAAATAAATAAATTATGGCAGTGTAGGATAATAAGGATGATATAGTAGTAAAGGGGGGGAAAGATGCTCTCAAATTACTATATTGAGGCTTGGCA